>WNWK01016095.1:0-45909 GCA_009830355.1 Cherax destructor
AAAAGTGCTGTCATGGATCGAGTCATGGCTCACCAATAGGAAGCAGAGGTGTGCATAAATGGGGTTAAATCCGAATGGGACTTGTAACAAGTGGTGTTCCAGAGGGATCAGTCTTAGGCCCATTGTTATTTATAATATATATCAATGACCTTGATGAGGGAATTACTAGTGATATGAGCAAATTGCCGACGACACGAAGATAGGTAGGATAATTGATTCAAACATAGATGTCATAGAACTTCAGGAAGATTTAGACAAACTTAATTCGTGGTCAAAAAGTGGCAGATGCAGTTCAATGTAGATAAATGCAAGGTTCTGAAGCTCGGAGTGTCCATAACCCAAGCACTTATAAGTTAAATAACGTAGAACTTAGCCATACAGATTGCGAGAAGGACTTGGGGTGATGGTAAGCAGCAACCTTAAACCAAGACAGCAATGCCTAAGCGTACGTAATAAGGCAAATAGATTACTGGGATTTATATCAAGAAGTGTTAGCAACAGAAGTCCAGAGGTTATATTACAGCTTTATACATCATTAGTAAGGCCTCACCTAGATTACGCAGCTCAGTTCTGGTCTCCATATTACAGAATGGACATAAATTCGTTAGAAAACATTCAGCGTAGAATGACTAAATTAATACATAGCATTAGAAATCTTCCTTACGAAGAAAGATTGAAGACCCTAAAATTACATTCACTTGTAAGACGTAGAATGAGGGAGACATGATCGAGGTATATAAGTGGAAGATGGGTATTAAAAAGGGGGGATATAAATAAGGTCTTGAGGATATCCTCCAAGAGAAACCCGCAATAATGGATTCAAATTGGATAAGTTTAGATTTAGAAAGGATATAGGAAAATATTGGTTTGGAAATAGGGTAGTTGATGAGTGGAACAGTCTGCCTAGTAGGGTCATTGAAGCTAGGACCTTGGGTAGTTTCAAATTTAGGTTGGATAAATTCATGAGTGAGAGGGGTTGGATTTGAGTGGGACTCGCACTTGAGTTAATAAAATCTTCAAAGCTTATTTCTTGGGTAGAATTGAAAATTAGGTTTGGCAATTATTCTGTTAGTGGGATGGATTGTGAAGGACCTACCTAGTATGGGCCAAGAGGCCTGCTGCAGTGTTCCTCCTTTCTTATGTTCTTATGTTCTTATGAATGTGAAGGACCTGCCTAGTATGGGCCAACAGGCCTGCTGCAGTGTTCCTCCTTTCTTATGTTCTTATGAGGGAATTACTAGTGATATGAGCAAATTCGCCGACGACACGAAGATAGGTAGGATAATTGATTCAAACATAGATGTCATAGAACTTCAGGAAGATTTAGACAAACTTAATTCGTGGTCAGAAAAAGTGGCAGATGCAGTTCAATGTAGATAAATGCAAGGTTCTGAAGCTCGGAGTGTCCATAACCCAAGCACTTATAAGTTAAATAACGTAGAACTTAGCCATCAGATTGCGAGAAGGACTTGGGGGTGATGGTAAGCAGCAACCTTAAACCAAGACAGCAATGCCTAAGCGTACGTAATAAGGCAAATAGATTACTAGGATTTATATCAAGAAGTGTTAGCAACAGAAGTCCAGAGGTTATATTACAGCTTTATACATCATTAGTAAGGCCTCACCTAGATTACGCAGCTCAGTTCTGGTCTCCATATTACAGAATGGACATAAATTCGTTAGAAAACATTCAGCGTAGAATGACTAAATTAATACATAGCATTAGAAATCTTCCTTACGAAGAAAGATTGAAGACCCTAAAATTACATTCACTTGTAAGACGTAGAATGAGGGGAGACATGATCGAGGTATACAAGTGGAAAATGGGTATTAACAAAGGGGATATAAATAAGGTCTTGAGGATATCTCTCCAAGAGAGAACCCGCAATAATGGATTCAAGTTAGATAAGTTTAGATTTAGAAAGGATATAGGAAAGTATTGGTTTGGAAATAGGGTAGTTGATGAGTGGAACAGTCTGCCTAGTAGGGTTATTGAAGCTAGGACCTTGGATAGTTTCAAATTTAGGTTGGATAAATTCATGAGTGAGAGGGGTTGGATTTGAGTGGGACTCGCGCATGAGTGGGTAGAATTGTCAAAGCTTATTTCTTGGGTAGCATTGAAAATTGGGTTGAGCAAATATTCTGTTAGTGGGATGGATTGTGAAGGACCTGCCTAGTATGGGCCAACAGGCCTGCTGCAGTGTTCCTCCTTTCTTATGTTCTTATGTTCTTATATAGTTTACTTGGATTTCAGTAAGGCCTTCGATAGAGTACCTCACAAGAGACTCTTAAGAAAGGTGGCAGCTCATGGTATAGGAGGTAAAGTTCTAGCATGGATAGAGGCATGGCTTACCAATAGAAAGCAGAGAGTTTCCATTAATGGGGTCAAATCTGAATGGGGATTAGTCACTAGTGGCGTTCCACAAGGATCAGTTTTAGGCTCATTGCTGTTCATAATTTACATAAATGACCTTGATGAAGGAATTGCAAGTGACATGAGTAAATTTGCTGATGATACAAAAATAGGCCGTATGATTCATTCTGAGGAGGATACCAGTGAACTCCAGGAGGATTTGGACAAATTAATGTCTTGGTCTGAAAAGTGGCAGATGAAGTTCAATGTGGACAAGTGTAAGGTACTAGTCCTTGGTAATGAAAATATCCCTCGAATTTATAAACTAGGTGAAGTTGAGCTTGATCATACAGAATGTGAAAAAGACTTGGGAGTCATGGTAAGCAGAAATCTAAAGCCAAGACAACAGTGCCTAAGTGTGCGCAATAAGGCTAACAGATTACTAGGATTTATTTCAAGAAGTATAAGCAACAGAAGTCCAAAAGTTATTTTACAGCTCTATACATCACTAGTGAGACCTCATTTGGATTATGCAGCTCAGTTTTGGTCTCCTTACTACAGGATGGATATAGATTCATTGGGGAACATACAAAGAAGAATGACTAAAATGATTTACAGTATAAGAAATCTCCCGTATGAAGATAGACTTAGAGCGTTGAATCTCCACTCTCTGGAGAGACATAAGAACATAAGCATAAGAAAGGAGGAACACTGCAGCAGGCCTGTTGGCCCATACTAGGCAAGGTCCTTCACAATCCGTCCCACTAACAGAATATTTGCTCAACCCAATTTTCAATGCTACCCAAGAAATAGTTTTGACAATTCTACCCACTCATGCGCGAGTCCCACTCAAATCCAACCCCTCTCAATCATGAATTTATCCAACCTAAATTTGAAACTACCCAAGGCCCTATTCAATAACCCTACTAGGCAGACTGTTCCACTCATCAACTACCCTATTTCCAAACCAATACTTTCCTATATCCTTTCTAAATCTAAACTTATCTAACTTGAATCCATTATTGCGGGTTCTCTCTTGGAGAGATATCCTCAAGACTTTATTTATATCCCCTTTGTTAATACCCGTTTTCCACTTGTATACCTCGATCATGTCTCCCCATTCTACGTCTTACAAGTGAATGTAATTTAAGGGTCTTCAATCTTTCTTCGTAAGGAAGATTTCTAATGCTATGTATTAATTTAGTCATTCTACGCTGAATGTTTTCTAACGAATTTATGTCCATTCTGTAATATGGAGACCAAAACTGAGCTGCGTAATCTAGGTGAGGCCTTACTAATGATGTATAAAGCTGTAATATAACCTCTGGACTTCTGTTGCTAACACTTCTTGATATAAATCCCAGTAATCTATTTGCCTTATTACGTACGCTTAGGCATTGCTGTCTTGGTTTAAGGTTGCTGCTTACCATCCCCCCCAAGTCCTTCTCGCAATCTGTATGGCTAAGTTCTACGTTATTTAACTTATAAGTGCTTGGGTTATGGACACTCCCGAGCTTCAGAACCTTGCATTTATCTACATTGAATTGCATCTGCCACTTTTCTGACCACGAATTAAGTTTGTCTAAATCTTCCTGAAGTTCTATGACATCTATGTTTGAATCAATTATCCTACCTATCTTCGTGTCGTCGGCGAATTTGCTCATATCACTAGTAATTCCCTCGTCAAGGTCATTGATATATATTATAAATAACAATGGGCCTAAGACTGATCCCTGTGGAACACCACTTGTTACAAGTCCCCATTCGGATTTAACCCCATTTATGCACACTCTCTGCTTCCTATTGGTGAGCCATGACTCGATCCATGACAGCACTTTTCCCCCAATGCCATGAGCTGCCACTTTCTTTAACAGTCTCTGGTGCGGTACTCTATCAAAGCCTTACTAAAGTCTAAATAAACAATATCGAATTCTTTATCGTGATCAACAGCCTCAAAAGCTTTAGTGAAGAAGGTTAATAAATTAGATAGGCAGGAACGGCCCCTCGTGAATCCATGCTGGGTATCATTAATCAAATTATGGTTATCTAAATGGCTTCTAATAATATCAGCTATAATTGACTCTAGTAATTTGCCTACAATTGAGGTCAGGCTTATTGGGCGGTAATTTGACGGTAGTGACTTGTCCCCTGCTATAAAAATAGGAATTACATTAGCCATCTTCCACATATCAGACACTACACCTGTTTGAAGAGATAAATTAAAAATGTTAGATATTGGTTCACAGAGTTCCATTTGCATTCCTTAAGAACCCTTGCAAAAAGCTCATCAGGACCCGGCGATTTATTTTGTTTCAGTCGGTCTAGTTGTTTCATAACCATTTCGCTAGTGACTGTGATATTACATAATTTATCTTCTTCTGGGCCTCTGTAAAAATTAATTACTGGGATATTATTAATGTCTTCCTGTGTGAAAACCGAGAGAAAATAATTATTAAAATAGAGCACATATCATTCTCCTTGTCAGTAAGATGCCCAAAGTTATTTTTAAGGGGACCTATCTTATCCCTAACTTTTGTTCTATAAACCTGGAAAAAACTTTTGGGTTAGTTTTGAATCCTAGCAACTTTAATTTCATAGTCCTGTTTAGCTTTTCTTATTCCCTTTTAACGTCCCTCTTAATGTCAGTATACTGATTTATAAGATGACCCTCACCTCTTTTATGCGTCTATAAATTCCTTTCTTCTGCCCTAAAGATATTTGAGCCTATTATTCATCCATTTTGGGTCATTTCTACTTGATCTAATTTCTTTATACGGGATAAATGTTCTTTGGGCAGCCTGTATAGTGTTAAGAAAACTGTCATATTGATACCTCTCTTCTTCACCCCAGTCCACAGTTGATAAGTGTTCTCTAAGTCCATTATAATCTGCTAAGCGAAAATCTGGGACCATTACTGATTATCCCTACTATCATACATCCATTCAATGCTAAAGGTAATTGACTTGTGGTCGCTTGAGCCGAGTTCCTCTGTAATTTCTAAATTATTAACAAGGGTTTCCTTGCTTGCCAGAACCAAGTCAAGTAGGTTATTTCCCCTTGTAGGTTCTGTTGGAAAAATAAACACATAAGCAGTATAATGTGATCCTTTATTGACAACGTTTCGCCCACGCAGTGGCTTTATCGACTGTACCCTATATATATCTCCATGTTGCTCATTTTCCAGGTAGATCTGTCTGTGACTCGATAAAGCCCACTGCGTGGGCAAACGTGTCAATAAGGATCACATTATACTGCTTATGTGTTTATTTCCATTTGATCGGTATTTTATACCATTTATTTCAATCCTGAACTACTTTAAAAGTCGTTAGATTCTAAATTCCCTGTCAAAAATTCCAATCAATCTGACTAAAGTTAAAGTCCCTAGAATTACTACGTTATGTGCCTTGTGGCCTTAACAATTTTCACCCAAAGTAGTCTCCCTTGTTCCCTATCTAAGTTTGGAGGACGGTAAATCACGCCTAAAATCAATTTTTCACACCCCTCTGAAAATTCTATCCAGACAGACTCTGTATGTGTTAATTCAGACTTTATACCCGTTTTTATGCAACAATTTAAATGATCACGGACATAGAGTGCCACCCCACCCCCTTCCGATACTTCTGTCTACTTGGAACAATTTAAAACCCTGAATGTGACATTCGGCAGGCAAGTCCCAATTTTTCATATTAAACTATGTATCAGTTGTTGCAAAAACATCAATATTACCCATACTTGCAACTAATCTCAACTCGTCCATCTTATTCCTAGCACTACGACAATTGGTGTAATATATATTTAAAGACCCTCCGTTCTCTTTACCATTCCTGCTCATCTCTGTTTTCCACTATACCTATTACTGTCCTTGTCATCTAGTGTCACTAGCTTTCCACTATCCACCTTATTCTGCCTATTACTAATTCTCCTAGAACTTATAATATTACTACACTGGGACTTCTCTGTTTCCCCCAAAACCCATACCACTAACTATTTCTAGTTTAAAGCCCTAACAGCTCCCTCCACTGCAGTTGCCAGTGCCCCACCCCAGACCTGGATAAGTGAACCCCATCCCTGGCATACATGTCATTTCTGCTATAGAAGAGGTCCCAGTTGTCAATGAATGTTACTGAATTTTCCTTACAGTATTTGTCAAGCCAGCAATTGACACCAATTGCCCTGGACAGCCATTCATTTCCAACTCCTCTCCTTGGCAAAATACCACATATGACAGGGTTCCACCCTTCTTCCTAATTATGTCTATTGCTGACCTAAACCTGCTAGTCAGGTCCTCACTCCTACGTCTCCCAACATCGTTGCCTCCAGCACTGAGACAGATAATAGGATTGCTCCCATTACCTCTCATGATGTCGTCCAGACGGCTAACAATATCCTCCATCCCAGCCCCAGGAAAGCAAACCCTCTGTCTCCTACTCCTATCAATCAAACAGAAAGCCCTATCCATGTACCTAACCTGACTGTCCCCAACAACAACAATGTTTTTACCTTCCTTGGTGTCGTTCGTCGTGCGCTCCCAGAAGTCGACTCACATTCATCGGGTAGCACGGAGAATGGGTTCGATGTTTCTCAACATTCTCCTGGGTCTTTGTTGTTTCTACCTCTCCACCGTCCTCTTGATCCTTAACTTTGTCCCATGCGTTTTAGCCACTGTCCAGGTTCCTTTCTTGGCTGAGGATTCTCAACAGGAGGATTACTACGAATCCTCTTGTTTTCCTCAGTCAGTCGCTGTATCTCAAGCTTAGCTACCCTCAGTTCTTCCTTCAGCTGCTGGTAGAGTAGCTCAAGAGAGGACATCTTCTTCAGATTCACAGAGAGCACACAAGACACGTCTTCACTGAGTTAAGTCAGGTCCACCACTCTTAAGTCAGGTCCACCACCCTACTTGTCTACTTGTTCTTATGTTCTTATTAACACTCACATACAACACTCAAACTTGTGACGACGTTTCGGTCCCCCATACACCATAAACACTGAAACTTGTGACGACGTTTCGGTCCCACCAAGACCATTAACACTCACATACAACAGTCCAACTTGTGACGACGATTCGGTCCCACCTACACCATAAACAGTCACATGCAACACTCAAACTTGTGACGACGTTTCGGTCCCATCTGGACCATTAACACTCACATATAACACTCAAACTTGTGACGACGTTTCGGTCCCACCTGGACCATTAACACTCACATTCAACACTCAAACTTGTGACGACGTTTCGGTCCCAACTACACAATAAACACTCACATACAGCACTCAAACTTCTGACGACGTTTCGGTCCCACCAAGACCATTAACACTCCCATACAACACTCAAACTTGTGACGACGTTTCGGTCCCACCTACACCATAAACAGTCACATGCAACACTCAAACTTGTGACGAAGTTTCGGTCCCACCAAGACCATAAACACTCACATACAACACTCAAACTTGTGATGACGTTTCGGTCCCAACTGCACCATTAACACTAACATACAACAGTCCAACTTGTGATGACGTTTCGGTCTCACCTGGACCATTAACACTCACATACAACACTCAAACTTGTGACGACGTTTCGGTCTCACCTGGACCATTAACACTCACATACAACACTCAAACTTGTGACGACGTTTCGGTCCCACCTAGACCATTAACACTCACAACACTCAAATCTGTGAAGACGTTTCGGTCCCACCTGCACCATAAACACTCATGTACAACACTTAAACTTGTGACGACGTTTCGATCCCACCAAGACTATTAACACTCACATGAAACACTCAAACTTATGACGACGTTTCGGTCCCACCAAGACCATAAACACTCACATACAACACTTAAACTTGTGACGACGTTTCGGTCCCACCTACGCCATAAGCAGTCACATGCAACACTCAAACTTGTGACGACGTTTCGGTCCCATCTGGACCATCAACACTCACATACAACACTCAAACTTGTGACGACGTTTCGGTCCCACCTGGACAATGTGCGGCGGAAACTATGGAAACTAGCATGGCACGAAATATGAACTCAGCTGGCAGACAGCATGGCTGTCTATGCAGACAGTACAGGCTGTCTACATCGCTCGCCCACGCACCCATGGTCGTCCCGACCATGTCTGGCAGTAAAAAAACTCGGTCTCTCTCTCGCAAGAACAGGTCACAGAACACGAAAGAAAAATACATATATACATAAACATATGGACATGGAAAAAAAACTTCCTGCTGAGAGGGAAGAAAAAAACGGTGTGCTTCGTGGTCTAAGGCAGTGAGCGTCGATGCAGCACTGCATGCCTTCCTGCATCTGGATACATACTGCAACACGGGAGACATAGCTGCGGCTGAGCTGTGACGTAACAGGGTACGGTCTCCTCTGGGAGGTGAAGCAGACATCGTAGTGGTCGCTGCAGGACAGGACTGGCAAGCGACTCAGGAGGACATTCCTCGACTGCTACTGTCGCTGCTGGCGAGTGTGGAGTGAGTCGTGACAGGGACGACTCGGCGAAACATCTGGAGGTCGTAACAGCATACACTATACTGCAGTGAGTGGGCTAGCAGTCAAAGTGACATCATCTTTGTGCACTGGCTGCTCACTGAAGCTGTGACACGAGGCTGACAGTCACCTGCCAACAGGCTTAACTGCGGCTTGGCGAGTGACATCTCTCGACAGTAGAAGTTACAGCAGAGGGCAGTGTAAGCGTCCCCAGACTGGTCATCTGCAATAACTGGACTGACGGTCTTAGAGGTGAAGTGGAACGGTCTCGATGGGAGAATCGTCGCAGGTACGATTCAGCAAAGGCATCTACGAGCGGCGAACAATAAGAGCTTTCTGTACAAGGCGCTCGAACGCTCGTAACTGACGCCTGGACTGACAAATGTCAGCTGTCAAGTGCGTGGGGCGCTGGTCACACACTGGGTGACAAAGTAACACACAGGTGCTACATAGGACACACGAGAAAACTGCACACATACTGCACATGTGGTACAACATAGCTTACAGACACTTTTCTGTATAAAAATCGTCACTAAGCAATACTCGAACATGTGAGAACACTGACTGAGAGAAATAATTAATGAACACTCGACTTATATCTATTGATGTGTATGGAGTGACATCGCAGTGACATCAGCAGACATCTGGGTGACGTCCTGAGTCAGGCAGCATCGTGATGTCAGCAGCAGGTGACGTCGCTGAGTCAGGCAGCATCTTGGTGACGTCAGTGGAGTCAGGACGCTGACCACAGCACATGGCTTGCTGATCCAGTGGGAGATCCACGGGCTTGCTGATCCACGTGGCTTGCTGATCCACGTGGCTTGAGATCCACGTGGCTTGCTGATCCACGTGGCTTGTAGATCCACGTGGCTTCAGTGGCTCGACACTGGATACAGTTCTGGCAAGAATTCCACGGAAATTCACAGAAACAGCATGGAGGGATGGGCAGTGAGTGGTGAGTCGGCACGTGAGTGTTGGAGTGAGGCAGGACCCGGCCGTCCCCACCTTCCCACAAACTCGAGAGGAACACTCACACTAGACGCTGAAATCACCACAAACTCACCTCTGAAGTGCTGAAATAGCAGTGCTGAGCTGAACAACAACAGCAGAACATGCTGGCAAGGCTGAGCACGTGACTGAGAAACAGCATGGGACGCTGTGGCGTGAAGTCAGTGACGTCATTTCTCGGAGAATTCAACAAATTTCGGCCTGGATCCTGCATGTTCCTGTGTCTGGATGCTGATATTTGCAGACACGACATCAGGATAACTCGTTGAGAGACGGATGCTTCTTGTGTAGGCTGATGAATTGAAGACAAACTTCATTCCTTTTCCTCCCCTCGCGGGCAAACACAACTGCTGCGAGGCACCGCTGTCACCATTTATAACAATGTGTTATTTGGCGTCTTCTTGGAGGCGTGGTTGAAATGATAACGTCTTCGGAGGCTTCTTATTTTATTTGTAATAAAGGTGCGAGTAACAGGCTGCGTGTCTGTGGCCATGGCCCAGCGGGCCATGCCCCTTGCGAGGGAGAGAGGAGTTAGGCCTGTTGACTGACTGAAGTTTGGGCGCCAAGTGAGGGAGAGGCAGGATGTCGCAGACTGACGTGGGTATGCCTACAGGCTTGCCCTCTGGCGGAAACTATGGAATAGCATGGCACGAAATATGAACTCAGCTGGCAGACAGCATGGCTGTCTATGCAGACAGTACAGGCTGTCTACATTAACACTCACATACAACACTCAAACTTGTGACGACGTTTCGGTCCCACCTGAACCATTAACACTACATACAACACTCAAACTTGTGACGACGTTTCGGTCCCACCTGGACCATTAACACTACATACAACACTCAAACTTGTGACGACGTTTCGGTCCCTCCTGCACCATAAACACATACAACACTCAAACTTGTGACGACGTTTCGGTCCCTCCTGCACCATAAACATATACAACACTCAAACTTGTGACGACGTTTCGGTCCCACCTGGACCATTAACACTCACATACAACACTCAAACTTGTGACGACGTTTCGGTCCCACCTGGACCATTAACACTCACATACAACACTCAAACTTGTGACGACGTTTCGGTCCCTCCTGCACCATAAACACATACAACACTCAAACTTGTGACGATGTTTCGGTCTCTCCTGCACCATAAACACATACAACACTCAAACTTGTGACGACGTTTCGGTCCCACCTGCACCATAAATACATTATCCAATATAGTTTTATATTGCTGCGTTATTTTGTCTTGATGCTGGTGAATGGCTCTTGATCTAAGGAGATAGATATATCCTTCCCTTCCGTGGATTAAATCTAAATATCCTCTATTCCGCAGACGCCATATGACCCCTACTGCTTTAGCGCTTTCCCCTAATTAAAATAAATCTTTAATACCTGATTCATTTAATAAAATTAATGTTTTTTTTTGGGGGGAGGGGGGTATAGGGTGTGGTTGATTCTGTGCAATGACTGGAGAATGTCTCTTCTGGTCGGCTTTGTAATGCTGACGTGTTGTCGTCAAAGGAAGCTTCGTCTTGACTTTAAGTTGTGTAAAGTTAATGTGTCGGTTATATTAACAATCTGTTATGTGTGAAATAAGTGAAGATTGTCGCTTCTGGTCAATAATATGTTAGTGTTTGACTTTACTGGATTATTAAAGTTAAATATTCATGATGTATGTTTATGTACATATGACGTGTGTTTATGTACACATAACGTGTTTATGTATACGTAACGTGTGTTTATGTACACATGACGTGTGTTTATGTTCTCAGGAACATTACAAGTTATGTACCCGAAGCTTAAATAAAACTTAATTACTTTGGGAAAAGTTTGAATTGATTTTGGCGTCTTGGTCTCAGTTTTCATTATTTCATAGAAAAAACTTGAACAACTGAAATACTGGTTTTTGTGAGATAATTTCAGAGTGCCTCATCCAGCTGGCTTCAGCCTTCAACGCTGATCAGAGTGCCTCATCCAGCTGGCTTCAGCTGGATAATAATACATATTATGAGTGGCTTCAAACTTAACGTGCTGGTGTATTTTAGGATAGTTGAGGCCGAGACAACAAGTGAATGCCTCTTTTCTCTTTAGTTTGCCTACAAAGTTGATGTTTCTTAGTGGAATGTTGGAATTAGTTTTGGATCGTGTATGTCCTAGTTTGCCATTTTCAATGAAAAACTTGAGATATTAGTGTGAGGTCACAGACCTCCACAACACAATTGTCCTCAAAGATTTGTTAAGTTATACCATGAATTAAGGAAAGATTCTGGACTTCACCTTACGAAACAAAGCAAATGTGATAGTAATTATGGACAAGGTAGATTATAGTGGAAAAATGAACATGTTATTAGAAGACTGGGGAACTTACGTGCCCCTTAAGATTGAGCCTCTCGCCCTCTGCATGAGCAATAACTTGGAGACTTGAACAGTCCTATGTGTGAGGAGGAAATTTGAAACTTAGACGGGGGAAGACTGGTTCTCTATGTATGGAGGAACTTAGAACTTGGTCCTTGGTCCTCTGTGTGTGTGGAGGAACCTAGAACTTGCAGATGGTCATTGTTCTAGTTATTAAGTCTAGAATGTAATACCATCTTATTTACTTTTCATTACAAACTCGTTATGTAGAACAAACTACTTTCTTGTTTTCTCTCATACCTTTGGTTTACAGTGCTTCCAGAGGCACCTGTATCTTCCTTCACACCTTTGGTTTACAGTGCTTCCAGAGGCGCTTGTATCTTCCTTCACACCTTTGGTTTACAGTGCTTCCAGAGGCGCCTGTTTGAGGTCTTTCCTTCATAACATAATAATAATAATAATAATAATAATAATAATAATAATAATAATAATAATAATAATAATAATAATAATAATAATAATAATAATAATAATATAATATCTTTACTTCTACAAGTACATGTACAAGGTATGTGGAAAATATAGGTATTTTCCAGAATCCGTTACACGCACCCCCCCTTCCATTTTGGGGGAAAGGGGGCATAAGAGGGGGGAGAGAGAAGACGCCTAGAGACAGGTGCCAGTTTCAAATTCAAATTTTTCTTTCTTTGCAAGTTTACAATGTGATTGACATGTTGTAGGGAGTCCTATTTACATAGATAGTTTACAGTGTGTAATTACAATAATGATTTGCAGTGCAAAGAGGAACTATCATGCCTAGGCATTACGGGCTAACTAAATTTAAAGGCTTACAGACTACTTAACATAGTTTGTTAAAGTTGTACATCTGTTTTTATATATGGCAAACAGTAAATTGGCTCAAATTACAATATGGGAATATTACAATGGGCCAAGTTGAAAGTAGTTTTGTATATACGAGGCTACTTCTTAGAATTAATTCTAAGAAGTAGCCTCGTATTCCTAGGCTAATTATACACTACAATTACTACATTAGTACTACACATATTTAAGTTAAGTTAGAGATAGTCGCTTAGCTTAAGGCATTAGTTACATTTCCCATAAACAATAGGCCGTAGGCATCTTCAGCCCGCCAGTTTTGAGTGCAGACTGGCGTAGGCTGAGCCCAGCGGTTAGTCACAATTGGGTAGTGAGACGAGCGACTTACCGCACACGAACCTTGCGCGATGAATACAGTCGTACACCACGATGAATACAGTCGTACACCACGATGAATACAGTCCTACACCACGATGAATACAGTCGTACACCACGATGAATACAGTCGTACACCACGATCAATACAGTCGTACACCACGATCAATACAGTCGTACACCACGATGAATACAGTCGTACACCACGATGAATACAGTCGTACACCACGATGAATACAGTCGTACACCAGGATCACCGCAAGCAAGGGTCTCATTAGCTGAACTAGGCAGTTGTGTGACTCAACAGGTATTTCTCAGGTGGTTCCCTGACTTCTACTTCCGCGTAAGTATTCGAGACCTTGAATATTCATCTGTACTCCGTATACTCGTGCGGTATGGCCATCCACAAGATATTACCATCATCAGCTGCCTATATACACTGCCTGCTGTGAGGAATAAAGGTCAGTACTTCATCGGTGGAGTTGCCCTGAAGTGTCGCTGTAGGCTTCAGACCGGGACACGACTGAAACGAGGGAGTACTAACCCGAATCAGCTATGATCCAACACTGCCTAATTCCCCACTAGGTATACAGACCTGACATCAACGACATACTACTATATAGAAAACCGCTTGTTACGCAGAGCATTTAGGGCAAATTAGGTCAGTGTTGTCCCAGGATGCGACCCACACCAGTCGACTAACACCCAGGTACCCATTTTACTGATGGGTGAACATAGACAGCTGATGGCTGTCAGTGCAGCAGCTAAACATTAATGTATGAACAACTAGAGTATGTTTGTACTGTGTCTTATTCTATGAAAGATGACTCTAGTCTCCACTGGCTGTAGCACAGTGGAGGAGAACATGAACACTAGTCTCCACTGGCTGTAGCACAGTCGAGGAGAACATGAGCACTAGTCTCCACTGGCTGTAGAACAGTGGAGGAGAACATGAGCACTAGTCTCCATTGGCTGTAGAACAGTGGAGGAGAACATGAGCACTAGTCTCCACTGGCTGTAGAACAGTGGAGGAGAACATGAACACTAGTCTCCACTGGCTGTTGCACAGTGGAGGAGAACATGAGCACGAGCAATGGTAGCAGTGGTATTAGTAAGTGGTAGTAGCAGTGAAATACTTGAAAACCATCCTATGTTTTTCTTGTTAGCTGTTGATCCAGAGGGAGAGCGGAGGGTAGGGATTGCGCCTTCTGTTTTTCTACCGTAGCCTCGTCTGTCTGTACAGACTTCAGTACTAGTGATAGTAACACAATGATACCAGCAGATAACATCACTACATAACGACAGTGGGTGTCGTGTGTGTTGATAGTGTGTGTCGTGGGTGTTGATAGTGAGTGTCGTGTGTGTTGATAGTGTGTCGTGTGTGTTGATAGTGTGTCGTGTGTGTTGATAGTGTGTCGTGTGTGTTGATAGTGTGTGTCGTGTGTGTTGATAGTGTGTGTCGTGGGTGTTGATAGTGTGTGTCGTGTGTGTTGATAGTGTGTCGTGTGTGTTGATAGTGTGTCGTGTGTGTTGATAGTGTGTCGTGTGTGTTGATAGTGTGAGTCCTGGGTGTTGATAGTGTGTGTCGTGTGTGTTGATAGTGTGTCGTGTGTGTTGATAGTGTGTCGTGTGTGTTCATAGTGTGTCGTGTGTGTTGATAGTGTGTTGTGTGTGTTGATAGTGTGTCGTGTGTGTTGATAGTGTGTCGTGTGTGTTGATAGTGTGAGTCCTGGGTGTTGATAGTGTGTGTCGTGGGTGTTGATAGTGAGTGTCGTGTGTGTTGATAGTGTGTGTCGTGGGTGTTGATAGTGTGTGTCGTGGGTGTTGATAGTGTGTGTCGTTGGTGTTGATAGTGTGTGTCGTGGGTGTTGATAGTGTGTCGTGGGTGTTGATAGTGTGTGTCGTGGGTGTTGAGAGTAAGTGTCGTGTGTGTTGATAGTGAGTGTCGTGTGTGTTGATAGTGTGTGTCGTGGGTGTTGATAGTGAGTGTCTTGGATGTTGATAGTGTGTGTCGTGGGTGTTGATAGTGTGTGTCGTGGGTGTTGATAGTGTGTTTCGTGGGTGTTGATAGTGAGTGTCGTGTGTGTTGATAGTGAGTGTCGTGGGTGTTGACAGTGAGTGTCGTGGGTGTTGATAGTGTGTGTCGTGTGTGTTGATAGTGTGTGTCGTATGTGTTGATAGTGAGTGTCGTGTGTGTTGATAGTGTGTGTCGTGGGTGTTGATAGTGATTGTCGTGTGTGTTGATAGTGTGTGTCGTGGGTGTTGATAGTGAGTGTCGTGTGTGTTGATAGTGTGTGTCGTGGGTGTTGATAGTAAGTGTCGTGGGTGTTGATAGTGTGTGTCGTGGGTGTTGATAGTGTGTGTCGTGGGTGTTGATAGTGAGTGTCGTGGGTGTTGATAGTGTGTGTCGTGGGTGTTGATAGTGAGTGTCGTGTGTGTTGATAGTGTGTGTCGTGTGTGTTGATAGTGTGTCGTGGGTGTTGACAGTGTGTGTCGTGGGTGTTGATAGTGTGTGTCGTGTGTGTTGATAGTGTGTGTCGTGGATGTTGATAGTGAGTGTCGTGTGTGTTGATAGTGTGTGTCGTGGGTGTTCATAGTGTGTGTCGTGGGTGTTGATAGTGAGTGTCGTGGGTGTTGATAGTGAGTGTCGTGGGTGTTGATAGTGTGTGTCGTGGGTGTTGATAGTGAGTGTCGTGGGTGTTGATAGTGAGTGTCGTGGGTGTTGATAGTGTGTGTCGTGGGTGTTGATAGTGAGTGTCGTGGGTGTTGATGCTGAGGGAGTGGGTGTTGATGGTGAGGGAGTGTGAAGGACAACACTGGGATCCTTCACAAGGGGAGTGGGAAGGACAACACTGGGATCCTTCACAAGGGGAGTGAGAGGTATTTTAACCCTACTCGGGGCCTCTCTTGCAATCCTTTTAAGCTTCCCTTTCGAAAACAACATTCTTCACCCCTTGCTATGCATCACCCCTTTTACCCTTTTTCCCCCTCCCCTCTTCTCTAAATCTTTCTTCTCTGCCTATGACTTTCCTCCCTCCCCTCTCCTCTCTGACTTTCTCTTCCTATTCGCCTTCGTCTCTCCTCTCAACCTTTAGTTTCCTCTGTATCTTTCTCCCCCATCCTTCAACTCATCTTTGTTCCATATATGTTTTCTCTTCTCTCTTCGTTTTTTTTTAATTTTTCCTCATCTTTTACTTCAACCTCCCCTCTTTTCATCTCCACCTTCACCCGTTTTCCTCTACATTTTTCTCTCTCCATTGCTACATCTACGTCATCACTACATGCACTTTACTCCCATCATAACTTTCAATATCTTTCTCACTGAAGAAGCCAGAAATATTATATAATGTTATATATTACGTTAAACGCTAAACCCGTGTGGTTGCATACCACCATTAGCCATGAATAATTATTAAAAAACGGGGAGAAAGGAATTAATGAACAATTCTTATGGCTTCCACCTCTCAAGTAATCCCGTTGATGAATCACTTGCAAAGTGCAGTTGTTCTAGAAGATAATTCTGGCTTAACTGTCTGTTATTGCTAGCTGTTAGTGATAATGTTTCTCAAATTATATAGTCTGCTGGATCAAAGTAGGAGTCTACTGGGGAGGCTGCATCTGTCTTGTTGTTTCCTCCCGAGATGAGGATGGTAGGAACTGTGGTGAGTCAGTAATGAGAATTAACAACCGGGAGTCTCGACTCCAAACCGAATTGTTTGTCATCCTGATGACATTAAAGTTTATTAACGGCACTGAAGACTGAGTTTGTCACCACATAATGACTAACAAATGCTCACTCAAAGCCACGTAATGCTCACTCAGAAGCCACGTAATGTCTCACTACAGAAGCCACGTAATGCTCACTCCAGAAGCCAGGTAATGCTCACTCCAGAAGCCACGTAATGCTCACTCCAGAAGCCACGATGCTCACTCCAGAACCGAAGTATGCTCACTCCGAGCATTAAGCTCATCGGCCTAATGTTCACCCAAAGCACTAATGCTCACTCCAGAAGCCACGTAATGCTCACTCCAGAAGCCACGTAATGCTCACTCCAGAAGCCACGTAATGCTCACTCCAGAAGCCAGGTATACAATTCATATGGACTTCATCCCACAATGAATTACTGCTTCATGAGAAAGTTGATTAATTAAGCAAATAAAATACCGCCAAGGAAAGAGTTTACTGTGTGGAACATTATAACAGAATCAGCAGATAAAAATGAATTTGAATATCATAGAATGCAGCTAAGTTTGAGTAGGTCAATAACTCACTATGATAACATGAAGGTAGGTAAATATGTTTATGGAACAATTGGAAATATGAACAGAGTGACTTGTTTACAAGTAGTTCTGGAGTCTGACAGACACACTTGGGCAGTCTGGCAGAACGAGTTCACTTGTGGCAGTCTGGCAGACACACTTGTGGCAGTCTGCAGACACACTGTGGCATTGAACACACTTGGCAGTCTGGCAGACACATTGTGGCAGTCTGGCAGACACACTTGTGGCAGTCTGGCAGACACACTGTGGCAGTCTGGCAGACACACTTGGCAGTCTGGCAGACACACTTGTGGCAGTCTGGCAGACACACTTGTGGCAGTCTGGCAGACACACTTGTGGCAGTCTGGCAGACACACTTGTGCGTCTGGCAGACACACTTGTGGCAGTCTGGCAGACACACTTGTGGCAGTCTGGCAGACACACTTGTGGCAGTCTGGCAGACACACTTGTGGCAGTCTGGCAGACACACTTGTGGCAGTCTGGCAGACACACTTGTGGCAGTCTGGCAGACACACTTGTGGCAGTCTGGCAGACACACTTGTGGCAGTCTGGCAGACACACTTGTGGCAGTCTGACAGACACACTTGTGGCAGTCTGGCAGACACACTTGTGGCAGTCTGGCAGACACACTTGTGGCAGTCTGGCAGACACACTTGTGGCAGTCTGGCAGACACACGGAAGATGATCAAACCTAATGCAAAGCTTGATTGTTCATGTATTGAGGAACATAGAGACAGTATAATGACCTATGTGATATGCCAAGATGCCCGAAACATTAAGCAAATATCCTTAATTTGCTTGTAACAAATAAAAAGTTAATTAAAATATATATTAAGATGTCGTCATGTGTTTTTGTGACCTCTTGTACATTCATGAGATTTTGTGACCTCTTGTACATTCATGTGTTTTTGTGACCTCTTGTACATTCATGTTTTTTTGTGACCTCTTGTACATTCATGTGTTTTTGTGACCTCTTGTACATTCATGGGTTTTTGTGACCTCTTGTACATTCATGTGTTTTTTGTGACCTTGTACATTCATGTTTTTTGTGACCTATTGTAGTCACGTTTTTTGTGACCTCTTGAACAGTCATGTGTTTTTTTGTGACCTCATGTACAGTCATGTGCTTTTGTGACCTCTTGTACAGTCATGTTTATTTGTGACCTCTTGTACATTCATGTTTTTTTTTTTGACCTCTTGTACATTCATGTGTTTTTTGTGACCTATTGTACAGTCCGTTTTTTGTGACCTCTTGAACAGTCATCTGTTTTTTGTGACCTCTTGTACAGTCATGTGCTTTTGTGACCTCTTGTACAGTCATGTTTATTTGTGACCTCTTGTACATTCATGCGTTTTTTGTGACCTCTTGTAAAGTCATGTGTTTTTTGTGACCTCTTGTAAAGTCATGTGTTTTTGTGACCTCTTGCACATTCATGTATTTTTTGTGACCTCTTGTACATTCATGTGTTTTTAGTGTTGTTTTCCTAAGATGATCAGTGACCCACAATAAACTAGCAACTGAACTACAAAATCTAAACTAATTAACTCACTACTCTCACCTCTACTCTCACTCCCTTCCACTCTCACCTCTACTCTCACTCCCCTTCATTCTCACCTCTACTCTCACTCACCTCTACTCTCACTCACCTCTACTCTCACTCACCTCTACTCTCACTCACTTCTACTCTCACTCACCTCAACTCTCACTCCCCTCTACTCTCACCTCTACTCTCACTCACCTCTACTCTCACTCACCTCTACTCTCACTCACCTCTACTCTCACTCACGTCTTCTCTCATTCACCTCCACTCTCACTAACCTCTACTTTCATCTCTACTCTCACTCACCTCTACCCTCATCTCTATTCTCACTCACCTCTACTCTCACTCAACTCTACTCTCACTCACCTCTACTCTCACTCACCTCTACTCTCACTCACCTCTACTCTCACTCACCTCTACTCTCACTCACCTCTACTCTCACTCACCTCTACTCTCATTCACCTCTACTCTCACTCACCTCTACTCTCACTCACCTCTACTCTCACTCACCTCTACTCTTATTCACCTCACCTCTCACTCACCAATACTTTCACTCACCTCTACTCTCACTAACCTCTACTCTCAACTCTACTCGCACTCACCTCTACTCTCACCTCTACACTAACTCACCTCTACTCTTATTCACCTCTACTCTCAATTCTACTCTCACTAAAAACTACTCTCACTCGCCTCTACTCTCACTCACCTCTACTCTCACTCTCCTCTACTCTCACTCACCTCTACTCTCACTCAACTCTAATCTCACTCACCTCTACTCTCACTCACCTCTACTCTCACTCACCTCTTCTCTCACTCAACTATACTCTCACTCAACTAATCTCACTTACCTTCTCTAACTCACCTCTACTCTCACTCACCTCTACTCTCACTCACTTCTACTCTCACTCACCTTTACTCTTAATTCTACTCTCGCTCACCTCTACTCTCACACGCCTCTACTCTCACTCACCTCTACTCTCATTCACCTCTACTCTCACTCAACTCTAATCTCACTCACCTCTACTCTCACTCACCTCTACTCTCACTCACCTCAACTCTCACTCACCTCTACTCTCACTCAACTCTAATCTCACTCACCTTTACTCTCACTCACCTCTACTCTCACTCACCTCTACTCTCACTCACTTCTACTCTAACTCGCCTTTACTCTCACTCACCTCTACTCTCACTCACCTATACTCTCACTCACCTCTACTCTCATTCACCTCTACTCTCACTCACCTCTACTCTCAACTCTACTCTCACTCACCTCTACTCTCACTCACCTCTACTCTCACTCACCTCTACTCTCAACTCTACTCTCCATTCACCTCTACTCTCACTCAACTCTACTCTCACTCACCTCTACTCTCACACACCTCTACTCTCAATCACCTCTACTCTCACTCACCTCTACTCTCAATCACCTCTACTCTCACTCACCTCTACTCTCACTCACTTCTACTCTAACTCGCCTTCACTCTCACTCACCTCTAATCTCACTCACCTATACTCTCACTCAACTCTACTCTCATTCACCTCTACTCTCACTCACCTCTACTCTCATCTCTACTCTCACTCACCTCTACTCTCACTCACCTCTACTCTCTCTCACATCTACTCTCATTCACCTCTACTATCACTCACCTCTACTCTTAACTCTACTCTGACTCACGTCTACTCTCACTCACCTCTACTCTCACTCAACTCTAATCTCACTCACCTCTATTCTCACTCACCTCTACTCTCACTCAACTCTAATCTCACTCACCTCTACTCTCACTCACCTCTACTTTCACTCACCTCTACTCTCACTCACCTCTACTTTCACTCACCTCTACTCTCACTCACCTCTACTTTCACTCACCTCTACTCTCACTCACCTCTACTTTCACTCACCTCTGGTCTGGCGTACGGAAAATATTTTGTGAAATGTTAATCTTTCAGTAACTTTTAGGCAATATTTATGATCACTCGTGTGTGTGTATGTGTATGTGTGTGTTTTTGTGTGTGTACTCACATAATTCACCTAAAAGTGGTTGCAGGGGTCGAGTTTCAGCTCCTGGCCCCGCCTCTTCGCTGGTCGCTACTAGGTTCACTCTCTAACTGCTCCATGAGCTTTATCGTATCTCATCTTAAAACTATTTATGGATCCTGCCTCCTCTACATCATGTTCTAGATGGTTCTACTTCCTGACAACTTTATGACTGAAGAAATACTTCCTAACATTCCTGTGACTCATCTGAGTCTTCAACTTCCAGTTGTGACTCCTTGTTGCTGTGTCCCATCTCTGAAACATCCTGTCCCTATCCACTTTGTTAATTCCTCTCAGTATTTTATATGTAGTTATCATGTTTTCCCTATCCCTCCTGTCCTCCAGTGTCGTCAGGTCGATTCCTCTTAACCTCTCCTTATAGGACATACTCCTTAACTCCGGACTAGTTTTGTTGCAAACCCTTGCATTTCTCTAATTTCTTGACGTGCTTGACCAGGTGTGGGTTCCAAAATGGGCTTGACGTACACTGTGTACAGAGTCTTGAACGATTCCTTACTAAGGTGATGGAACGCTATTCTTAGGTTTGCCGGCGCCCATATGCTGCAGCGTTATTTGGTTGATATGCGCCTCAGGAGATGTGCTCGGTATTATACTCACCCCAAGATCCTTTTCCTTGAGAAGGTTTTCAGTCTTTGGTCCCCTAGCCTGCACTCTGCCTGCGATCTTTTTGACCTTCCCTGATCTTCATGACTTTGCACTTGGTGGGGTTAAACTCCAAGAACCAGTTGCTGGACCAGGCTTGCAACCTGTCCAGATCCCTTTGTAGTCGTACCTGATATTCATCTGATTTAATCGCATTAGCCTCACATCGTCTGCATCTATCTGAATCTATCCCTTCCGTCATGTCATTCACATATGCCAGAAATAGCACTGGCCCTAAGACTGACCACTTTGGTACCCCGCTCGTCGCAGGCGCTCATTCCGACACCTCATTACGTATCATGACTCATTGTTTCCTTCCTGTCAGGTATTCTCTGATCCATTGCCATGCTTTTCCTATTATTCCTGCATGCTCCTCTAGCTATTGCACTAATCTCTTATGTGGAACTGTGTCGAAAACCTTCTTATAGTCCAAGAAAATGCAATATTCCCACCCCTCTCTCTTGTCTTATTTGTCACCTTATCGTAAGACTTCAGTAGGCATGTAATACAGGATTTCCCTTACCTGAAATCGTGCTGGTTATCGTTTGTAAGCTCATTCCTTTCTAGGTGCTCCACCACTTTTCTCCTAATAATGTTCTCCATGACTTCGCATACTTTACATGTCAGTGAAACTGGCCTGTAGTTAAATGCTGTCTGTCTCTCTCCTTTCTTGAATATTGAGACTACATTTGCTGTCTTCCACACCTCAGGTAGTTGCCCTGTTTCGATAGATGTTTTGAAGATTGTTGTTAGTGTCACACAGCGCTCTGCTCCTCTCAGGGCCATGAGAGATGTTATCCGTCCCACCCTTGAAGTATCTAGTTCACTACAGTCTCCAATTCCCCCTCTGTTGTGTGTATTGTGTCCAGGTCTTGTTCGTGTAGCCCACCATTCCGGCTTTCTGGAGTCCTTTCTGTCTCCACTGAAAATATTTCCTTAAATCTTGTGTTGATCTCTTCACATACTTCTCTGTCGTTTCTTGTGACCTCCCCTACTTCCTTCCTTAGCCTGATTATTTGGTCTTTGACTGTTGTTTTCCTCCTGATGTGGCTGTACAACAGCTTCGAGTCAGATTTGGCTTTCGATGCTATGTCATTTTAGTATTGTCGCTGGGCCTCCCTTCTTATCTGTGCATATACGTTTCTAGCTCTTGGATTAATCTCCCTATTTTCCCGGGTTCTTTGTCTTCCATATTTTTCCATTCTTTGGCCTATTTAGTTTTGGACTCTCTACACCTTTGGGTGAACCAAGAGTTCTTTTGGATTTTGTTGTCATGTGATCAAACATTTCATTTACTGATTTCTCCACCAGTTCTCTTTCCCACTGAACCTCATGCAGGAAATTTCTCATGCCTGTGTAGTTCCCTCTTTGGTAGTTTGGTTTCTCCCATCCTACTCATCCTGCTTCCCTCTGCATTTGTTAACTCTGTATTCGAAGCTCAGGACCACCTGATCACTGGCTTCGAGGGGCCTTACATATGTGATGTTCTCAATGTCTGAACTACTCAACGTGAATATGAGGTCCAGCCTTGCTGGCTCATCCTCCTCTCTCTCTCTCTCTCTCTCTCTCTCTCTCTCTCTCTCCTGGTAGTGTTCCTAACATGTTGATGCATAAGGTTTTCCAGTACCATCTCCATCATCTTGGCCTTCCACGTTTCTGGTCCCCCATGTGGCTCCAAGTTTTCCCAGTCTCCTTTTGACTAAAATTGCCCACAATTAGTAACTTTGCTCTGCCCATGTGGGCCCTTCTGGCCACCTCAGCTAGTGTATCAACCATTGCTCTGTTGCTCTCATATTTTTGTCTTGGCCTCCTGCTATTATGTGGTGGGTTGTACATCACTGCAATCACTACCCCTGGGACCCCCAGTCTGAAGTGCTCCTATTTTGTAGTCCCTTGCTTCCCCTCTGTCCCATCCTTCCAACTCCTCAAATCTCCACTGTTTTTTGATGAGCACTGCAAGTCCTCCACCCCCTCTATTCCCTATAACTTTCCTCAGGATCTGATATCCAGTTGGAAAGACTGCATCTGTTATCATTGCGGTGAGCTTGGTTTCCGTGAGTGCTATGATGTCCAGGGATGCCTCCACAATTCTTTCATGCCACTCCTCACACTTATTTGTTATTCCGTCTGTATTTGTGTACCATACCTTCAGCTTCTTTTCTGTGTCTGTATTCTGGTGGGTTTGTGGGGGCTGGAGAAGTGAGAGATCTGGCAGGGTACTATGGGAGGCTGCTCGGTAGGTGGGGTTTGTGAGTGTGAAGTGTGGTTTGTTTTGGGTAATTTTGTTTGGTTGCAGGGTTCTGTGAGTGGTTCTGTGATTGGTTCTGTGAGTGGTTCTGTGGGTGGTTCTGTGGGTGGTTCTGTGGGTGGTTGTACTTGCTGCTCCTCCCGACTCTGGTAATAATGGCCTGTGACCTGGTCGTAATGGGTTGGAGCAAAACAAACTCAGCAGTAATATTTAACTTGTATTTCCTTCACCAAATATTTATATACAGTTATGTACACTTATGTACACTATGTACAAGAGTTGGATATAAGTGTACCACACGGTGATAAAGTGCTTCATGTCTGTCTCCTTTTTTAAAAATTGGGACTACATTTGCTGTCTTCCATACCTCAGGTAATCTCCCTGTTTCGATAGATGTGTTGAATAGTGCTGTTAGGAGTACACGTAGCGCCTCTGCTCCCTCTCTCAGGACCCATGGAGAGATGTTGTCCGGCCCCATCACCTTTGAGGTATCTAGCTCACTCAGCAGCCTCTTCACTTCTTCCTCGGTTGCATGTATTGTGTCCAGCACTTGGTGGTGTACCCCACCTCTCCGTCTTTCTGGAGTCCCTTCTGTCTCATCTGTGAACACTTCTTTGAATCTCATGTTGAGTTCCTCACATACTTCGCGGTCGTTTCTTGTGATCTCTCCTCCTTCCTTCCTTAGCCTGATCACCTGGTCCTTGACTGTTGTTTTCCTCCTGATGTGGCTGTACAACAGCTTTGGGTCAGATTTGGCTTTCCTTGCTATGTCATTTTCATACTGTCTTTGGGCCTTCCTTCTTACCTGTGCATATTCATTTCTGGCTCTACGACTGCTCTCCTTATTCTCCTGGGTCCTTTGCCTTCTATACTTCTTCCATTCCATAGCACACTTGGTTTTGGCCTCCTGCACCTTTGGGTGAACCACGGGCTCATCCTGGCTTTTTCATTATTCCTGTTACCCTTGGGTACAAACCTCTCCTCAGCTTCCTTGCATATTGTTGTCACACATTCCATCATCTCGTTTACTGACTTCCCTGCCAGTTCTCTGTCCCACTGAACCCCGTTCAGGAAGTTCTTCATGCCCACTTAGTCCCCTTTTCTTGTAGTTTTGTTTCATTCATCCAGCCCTTCCTGCTTCCCCCTACTGTGCATTCGAAGTTTAAAACCACATGATCACTGGCCCCAAGGGGTCTTTCATACGTGATGTCCTCAATATCTGCACTACTCAAGGTGAATATTAGGTCCAGTCTCGCTGGTTCATCCTCTTCTCTCTCTCTGGCAGTGTCCCTTACGTGTTGGTACATGACGTTTTCCAGTACCACCTCCATCATCTTAGCCCTCCACGTTTCTTGGCCCCCATGTGGCTCCAAGTTCTCTCAATCGATTTCCTTATGGTTGAAGTCACCCATGATCAGTAGCGTCGTCCCATCGGTTTTTGATCAGCAGTGCCACTCCTCCACCCCCTCTGTCTTTCCTCAGGATCTGATATCCCGTTGGAAGGATGGCATCTGTTATCATACCTGTGAGGTTGGTTTCTGTGAGAGCTATGATGTCTGGTGATGCCTCTTTGACTCTTTCGTGCCACTCCTCCCACTTACTTGTTATTCCGTCAGCGTTGGTGTACCATACCTTCAGTTTCCTCTCCAACAGTGTTCTGGGGGGTCTGTGGGGGTGGGGACCTGGGAGTGTACTGCGGGATTCTATGTGTGTGTGTATGTGTGTGTGTGTACTCACGTAATTGTACTCACCTAATTGTGGTTCCAGGGGTCGAGTCATAGCTCCTGGCACCGCCTCTTCACTGATCGCTACTAGGTCACTCTCTCCCTGCTCTATGAGCTTTATCATACCTCTTCTTAAAGTTATGTATGGTACCTGCCTCCACTACCTCACTTTCCAGACTATTCCACTTCCTGTTAAGAAATACTTCCTAACATCCTGTGACTCATCTGAGTCTTCATCTTCCAATTGTGACCCTTGTTGTTGTGTCCCATCTCTGGAACATCCTGTCTCTGTCCATCTTGTCGAGTACTCTCAGTATTTTATATGTCGTTATCATGTTCCCCCTGTCCATCCCTGTCCTCTAGTGTCGTCAGGTCGAATTCTCTTATCCTCTCCTTGTAGGACATGCCCTTTAGCTCCGGGACTAGTCTCGTTGCAAACCATTGCACTTTCTCTAGTTTCCTGATGTGCTTGGCCAGGTGAGGGTTCCACACTGGAGCTGCATACTCTAATATGGTCCTGACGTACACGGTGTACAGGGTCCAGAACGACTCCTTACTGAGATGTGGGAATGCTATTCTTAGGTTCACTAGTCGCCCATATGCTGCAGCAGTTATTTGGTTGATATGCGCCTCAGGAGATGTGCTCGGTATTATACACACTCCAAGATCCTTTTCCTTGAGTGAGATTTGTAGTCTTTGGCCCCCTAGCCTGTACTCTGTCTGCGGTCTTCTTTGCCCTTCCCAAACTTCATGATTTTGCACTTGGTGGGGTTGAGCTCCAGGAGCCAGTTGCTGGACCAGACCTTCAGGCTGTCCAGAGCCCTCTGTAGTTCTGCCTTATCCCTCCATCATGTCATTCACATATACTGTACCAGAAACAGGTATTCCCTGATCCATTGCAGTGCCTTCCCTGTTATACCTGCCTGGTCCTCCAGGTTTTGCTCTAATCTCTTGTGTGTAACTGTGTGAAAAGCCTTCTTACAGTCCAAGAAAACGCAATCTACCTGCGCTGTCTCTCTCTCTCTCTCTCTTGTCTTACTGCTGTCACCTTGTCATAGAACTCTAGTAGGTTTATGACTCAGGATTTCCCATCTCTGAATCCGTGCTGGTTGTCGTTCATAAGCTCGTTCCTTTCCAGGTGTTCCACCACTTTTTCCTGGTAATCTTCTCCATGACTTTACATACTATACATGTTAGAGACACTGGTCTGTAGTTTAGTGCTTCGTGTCTGTCTCCTTTTTTAGAAATTGGTACTATATTTGCTGTCTTCCATACCTCAGGCAGTCGCTCTGTTTCGATAGATGAGTTGAAGATTGTTGTTAGTGGTACACATAGCGCCTCTGCTCCCTCTCTCAGGACCCATGGAGAGATGTTATCTGGCCCCATCGTCTTTAAGGTATCCAGTTCGCTTAGCAGCCTCCCTCCTCCTTGGTTGTATGTATCATGTCCAGCATTTGTTGGTGTATCCTACCTCTCCGTCCTTTTGGAGTCCTTTAATAATAATAATAATATTAATAATAATAATAATAATAATCATAATCATAACAATAATAATAATAATTAATGATAATATCTTTATTTACTACAAGTACGTGTACAAGGTATACAAGAATAACTGACATCAATGACATACTATTATATAGAAAGCCGCTTGTTATGCAGAGCATTTCGGCCAAATTAGGTCACTTTTGTCCCAGGATGCGACCCACACCAATCGACTAACACCTAGGTACCCATTTTACTGATGGGTGAACATAGACAACCGGTGTAAGGAAACACGTCCGATGTTTCCACCCGTTTGCCAGGAATCGAACCCGGACCCTCACCGTGTGAAGCCAAAGCTTTTGCCACCAGGCCACTTCTTTCAATCTCATGTTGAGCTCCTCACAACCTTCCAGGTCGTTTCTTGTGAACTCTCCTCCTTCCTTCCTCAGTCTGATTACCTGGCCTTTGACTGTTGTTTTCTTCCTGATGTGACTGTACAACAACTTCGGGTCAGACTTAGCTTTCGCTGCTATGTCATTTTCGTATTGTCGTTGGGCCTCCCTCTATAGCTGTGCATATTCATTTCTTGCTCTTTGACTTCTCTCCGTGTTCTTCTGGGTGCTCTGACTTCTATACTTCTTCCATTCTCTAGTTCACTTGGTTTTAGCCTCTCTACACCCTTGGGTGAACCAAGGGCTCGTCCTCTCCCTCTCATTATGTCTGTTGCCCTTGGGTACAAACCCCTCCTTCACTTCCTTGCATATTTTTGTCACATATTCCATCATCACATTTACTCTTTTCCCTGCCAGTTCTCTGTCCCACTGGACTTCGTGAAGGAAATTCCTCATTCCTGTGTAGTCCCCTCTCTTGTGTGTGTGTGTGTGTGTGTGTGTGTGTGTGTTTGCGTTGTAAGGTTTAATAACTGAGTCTTTCCTAATGGGTCATCAGTCTTTGAGAGTAATCGTGGACTCTCCAGTTTCTGGACACACTTGATCAGGTGTGGAGTCCATACTGGTGCTACTTACTAAGGTGTGGAGTCCATGATGGTGCTACTTAGTAAGGTCTGGAGTCCATGCTGGTGCTACTTAGTAAGGTCTGGAGTCCATGCTGTTGCTACTTAGTAAGGTCTGGAGTCCATGCTGTTGCTACTTTGTAAGGTCTGGAGTCCATACTTTTGCTACTTAGTAAGGTCTGGAGTCCTTACTGGTGCTACTTAGTAAGGTCTGGAGTCCATACTTTTGCTATTTAGTAAGGTCTGAAGTCCATACTGGTGCTACTTAGTAAGGTCTGGAGTCCATGCTGGTGCTACTTAGTAAGGTCTAGAGTCCATGCTGTTGCTACTTAGTAAGGTCTAAGGTCCATGCTGTTGCTACTTAGTAAGGTCTGGAGTCCATACTGGTGCTACTTAGTAAGGTCTGGAGTCCATACTAGTGCTACTTAGTAAGGTCTGGAGTCCATGCTGATGCTACTTAGTAAGGTCTGGGGTCCATGCTGTTGCTAATTACTAAGGTGTGGAGTCCATGCTGTTGCTACTTACTAAGGTCTGGAGTCCATACTGGTGGTACTTACTCAGGTCTGGAGTCCATGCTGGTACTACTTAGTAAGGTCTGGAGTCCATACCGGTGCTACTTAGTAAGGTCTGGAGTCCATGCTGTTGCTACTTAGTAAGGTCTGGAGTCCATTCTGGTGCTACTTAGTAAGGTCTGGGGTCCATGCTGGTGCTACTTAGTAAGGTATGGAGTCAATGCTGGTGCTACTTAGTAAGGTATGGAGTCAATGCTGGTGCTACTTAGTAAGGTATGGAGTCAATGCTGGTGCTACTTAGTAAGGTATGGAGTCAATGCTGGTGCTACTTAGTAAGGTATGGAGTCAATGCTGGTGCTACTTAGTAAGGTATGGAGTCAATGCTTGTGCTACTTAGTAAGGTCTGGAGTCCATACTGGTGCTACTTAGCAAGGTCTGGAGTCCATTCTGGTGCTACTTTGTAATGTCTGGGGTCCATGCTGGTGCTACTTAGTAAGGTATGGAGTCCATACAAGTGGTACTTACACTGTCCCCTCAGTATGTATTCAGTTTCCGGTCTTCTCTTTCCTTTCTCAACAGCAGAGTTGTGTTGGTGGTGTCAAGTCTTCATTCTCTCTCTCTCTCTCTCTCTCTCTCTCTCTCTCTCTCTCTCTCTCTCTCCTCATTATCTCTAACAGGAACCTGCACAGGCAATCCTGTTGGCAAATGGAAGAGGTCCAAAAGTGAGCCATCTCTAAATGGGAGGCTAACACAAAAAGAAAGCTGGCATCTGGTAGAGTGGGCTCCAAAACCTGGTGGTCCTTGGTTAAGGACATAAGAACATAAGAAAGAAGGAACACTGCAGCAGGAACGTTGCTGAACACTTTGCTGTCAAAATGTATGTTTCTGATCTAACAAGGAAACCTCCTTTGCCAGCCGCAAGAACTGTATCATAGTCGTCAGTGGTGACAATACGGCACGATGAATTGAATCTTCTAAAATTCCTGGAGCAAGAAAGGGCTGTGGGCCGAGATAAGGTGAGCCCAAGATTGAGTAGATGTGGAGACCAGCTAGCAGCACCTCTAACACGCATCTATCAGCACTGCCCAGTACAGTGTAAATGGCCTCAGTTTAAAGAGGCAAATGTAGTCCCTGTTCACAAAAAGAGCAGAACAGAAATCAGAAACTACTGAGCAGTGTCATTCCTGTCAATAATTGGTAAGATTCTTGAAACAATAATCTTACGGCATATGACAGCGTTTCTCGACAACCACTCGCTTCTTTGTGACCGTCAATATGGCTTCAAGAAAGGTCACTCTGCTGCTGATCTGTTGTTAAACTTCTATATGTGGCACCAGTCACTGAATGAATCCAAGGTCAATTGTGTTGTAGCACTGGACATTGCTGGTGCTTTCGACCGAGTATGGCACCAGGGACTCTTGGTGCCATACTAGGAATCGCAGGTTTTGCACTCGGTCTCCTCAGTGATTACCTTTATGGTAGATCTTTATGCGTAGTTCTCAACGGGACAGAGTCAGCAAGACACTTCATTGGTGCAAGTGTTCCACAGGAAAGTGTGTTTGGGATATTGTTATGGAATGTCTACTTCAATGACCTTCTTCATCTCAGAATCCCAGGCATATGCAGTCGACTGTACTCTGACATTTACTTATCCAATAGAGGAAATGCTACCTGCTCTAAGTTACATTAATCACCAGCTTACAACTATATCAGCCTGGGGAAAGCGGTGGGAGGTCACATTTACTTCTGAGAAAACACAAATGATGATGATGGTCTCTAGGCCATCATGGTAACGCTGAATGGGGGGTGTTGGAACCCGGGAGTGAGGATAATATTCTAGGAGTGAAATTTGAATCTTCCAAACAAGGCTGCCAGGAAGCTAACAACACTTAGACGTATCTCGCATCTGCTCGACTGTGGAGGCTGCAAGACTGTACGAGGCACAAGTGCGCTAACTCCTTGAGTGTGGATTGCCTACATCCCCTTTCCCCCGTCTTATGTACGACTTTTTGGCAGAATAGAGAATTCGACTCATCTCTTGCCTGGACCCGGCCTGGTCAGATCTGTCATTTCGGAAGAGCCTTCAATACTGAGTGGATGCCAGTAGCCAGACCAATATTATCAAGGTACCGCACTTGGCAGACAACGAGAAGTGAGTTTCTAAACAACAGGACAAGTAGGAAACAACTTCACACTGACTGTACCCTTCTCAAGAACATCACTTAATCTGAGGCAGTAGACAGTGATAAAGAATATGATATAGTTTACTTGGATTTCAGTAAGGCCTTCGATAGAGTACCTCACAAGAGACTCTTAAGAAAGGTGGCAGCTCATGGTATAGGAGGTAAAGTTCTAGCATGGATAGAGGCATGGCTTACCAATAGAAAGCAGAGAGTTTCCATTAATGGGGTCAAATCTGAATGGGGATTAGTCACTAGTGGCGTTCCACAAGGATCAGTTTTAGGCCCATTGTTGTTCATAATTTACATAAATGACCTTGATGAAGGAATTGCAAGTGACATGAGTAAATTTGCTGATGATACAAAAATAGGCCGTATGATTCATTCTGAGGAGGATACCAGTGAACTCCAGGAGGATTTGGACAAATTAATGTCTTGGTCTGAAAAGTGGCAGATGAAGTTCAATGTGGACAAGTGTAAGGTACTAGTCCTTGGTAATGAAAATATCCTCGAATTTATAAACTAGGTGAAGTAGAGCTTGATCATACAGAATGTGAAAAAGACTTGGGAGTCATGGTAAGCAGGAATCTAAAGCCAAGACAACAGTGCCTAAGTGTGCGCAATAAGGCTAACAGATTACTAGGATTTATTTCAAGAAGTATAAGCAACAGAAGTCCAAAGTTATTTTACAGCTCTATACATCACTAGTGAGACCTCATTTGGATTATGCAGCTCAGTTTTGGTCTCCTTACTACAGGATGGATATAGATTCATTGGAGAACATACAAAGAAGAATGACTAAAATGATTTACAGTATAAGAAATCTCCCGTATGAAGATAGACTTAGAGCGTTGAATCTCCACTCTCTGGAGAGACGTAGAATGAGGAGATATCATCGAGGTGTATAAGTGGATGATGGGCATAAACAAAGGAGATATTAATAAGATACTGAGGATATCGAACCAAGTAAGAACCAGAAATAACGGATTTAAATTGAATAAATTTAGATTTAGAAAGGACATAGGCAAGTACTGGTTTTCGAACAGAGTTGTAGATGCGTGGAACAATCTTCCGAGTACTGTGATAGAGGTTAGGACCTTGGGTGGCTTTAAAAAGAGATTGGACAAATATATGAGTGGGAGGGGCTGGGTTTGATTGGTGTCGTGAGTACGGGAATAAATTCTTAGGTAGTGGTGGTTTTGATATGGACCTGCCTTGTATGGGCCAGTAGGCCTTCTGCAGTGTTCCTCCATTCTTATGTTCTTATGGAACATGTTCTGTCAGCATAATGACATTAATGAAGTCAGTTGACCAAATGAAATATCTGGCCCACAAATGGTTCCAACTTCATCCTATTCTCTATTTGTATGTCTCATAACAGCAAAAAACGCTTTTAAATAAGATGAAGTACTTAGCTTGTAAATAAATATACGACGCGACTCTTAACGTAACTATGTACAATCATTGTGTAAATAAAGAAAGAGAGAGAGAGAGAGAGAGAGAGAGAGAGAGAGAGAGAGAGAGAGAGAGAGAGAGAGAGAGGGAGGAGGGAGGGAGAGGGAGGGAGGGGGCACTGAGAGAGGGTAGAGAGAAGAGTTACCAACCTGGTACCAACAATCATAAACAAGCCTCACGAAGAGACTCAAAGTACTCAACATTTTGTGTCTCAAGAAAAAGAGAGGACGAGGGGATGCCATATAACCTTCAGGATACTGAAACATCAAGTACTATCTGAAGTGCTGAATGAGTCCATAACTCAAAAACAACGGAATGAAACTGCGAGGCAGAAGATGCAACACCAACGTATTCCATTCTGCCATAACTCTGCTGTTGTTGCAAACAGAGTTATAGCAGAATGGAATAAATTACTAACTAATGTTATAGTCCAGGTCTTCCATCCAGCTCTAACTTCTATGTCATTTTTCAAGAATGATACATTTCCCCTCCTCCATGTTTACATGTCGACAGTGGCTGGAGTGAGCGGAGTGTGGTGAGAGAGCCTTCTGCTTTTCTATCCTTGGCTCACACACCTGGATAATTAAGGGTAGTCTTTAATCTGGGTTGAATTAGATGGTTCTTCTCAGCAGGTGCCCCAAGTGTCAACCTTGAATTCCTCTGATACCTGTCATTACCATGTACCAATGTACTCAAGAATACGCTCTATCTTTCTCTTATCTCTCTCTCTCTTTACACAGGGTTTGACATGGTTAGGTTAAGGATCCCTAACTTTATTGACAAATTATTGACAAGTTAAGGATTCCTAACTTTATTGACAAGCTAAGAGGTGTTACCTACATCAGCTCATTTGAAAGCATTTTTATTGTTATGAAACATACAAGTAGGGAACAGGATGAAGTTAGAGCCATCTGTGGGCCAACATTTTCATTTGATCAACTGACTTTATCTCGTTGACATCATTATGCTGTACGAACGAACGTGTTCCAGACTTGAGTCATCCTGGGGATAAAGGATCTCAGATGAAGAGATGTTCTGGAGATGCTACAGCCAGAGTGAAGTTGCTGCTTCCTGCCCGTCTTGTGGTATAGAAGTTTGCTTCTCGCTGTCCTCGAAATGGACCCATGACAGTAAGGCCACCCACATCCCTCCTGTGTTGAAGGCTCTGCTGAAATGACAGATCTATCCAGGATGGTCCAGACGAGAGACGAGACGTCTTGCTGTGTTCTCTACTCTGTCAAGCAGTCGCAGATGAGAGGGGGGTCAGGCAAGCCAAGAAAGTGGAGCATACTCAAGGTGTGAGCGTACTTGTGCCTCATACAGAATCTTGCAACCCCTACCGTCTCTCTATCTCTCTCTTTCTCTGTCTGTCTGTCTCTCTCTGTCTCTCTCTCTCTCTCTCTCTCTGTCTGTCTGTCTCTCTCTCTCTCTCTCTCTCTCTCTCTCTCTCTCAGCTTGTCTGTGTTTATCACATATCTATGTTTTTCACGCATGTTTTCACTTTCACTCACTTCTATTACGTGATATTTATCTATGTGTACGTTTGTGTGTGTGTGTGTGAGTTGTATGTGCACACGTGTGTACACGCGCATGGGAGCGTGTTACCTCTCTTTGGCTGGTACTCACTAGTATATGGTTGCTTGGGTCGAGTCTCAGCTCCTGGCCCTTCCTCTTTCAACATGTAATCGACAAGAGTAGTTGCTATCCTCTCTGACCTTGTCGTACCTGTACTTAAAACTGTGTTTAAAAGTGTATAACTTTTTTAACTCAATCCATTTTCCTACTTAATGATCTGAGACTAAAGTATTTGTCAACAATTATGTGGTTTGTTAATGTGTTTAGTGACCATATATGTCACTGACCACGTGTCCTCAGGTGTCTGTCTGTCCTCAGGTGTCTGTCTGTCCTCAGGTGTCTGTCTGTCCTCAGGTGTCTGTCTGTCCTCAGGTGTCTGTGTGTCCTCAGGTGTCTCTCTGTCCTCAGGTGTCTGTGTGTCCTCATCTTACCTCTCAGTCTCTGTCAGTCCCTCTCTGTTTCTGTCAGTCCCTCTCAGACTCTGTCAGTCCCTCTCTGTTTCTGTCAGTCCCTCTTAGTCTCTGTCAGTCCCTCACCCCCCTCTCAGTGTTTATCAGTCCCTCACCCCCCTCTCAGTGTTTGTGAGTCCCTCACCCCCTCTCAGTGTTTGTGAGTCCCTCATCCTCCTCTCAGTGTTTATCAGTCCCTCACCCCCCTCTCAGTGTTTGTGAGTCCCTCATCCTCCTCTCAGTGTTTATCAGTCCCTCACCCCCCTCTCAGTGTTTGTGAGTCCTCACTCTCGTGTGTGTCTCATCCTCTCTCAGTGTTTGTCAGTCCCTCATCCCCCTCTCAGTGTTTGTCAGTCCTCACCCCTCCAGTGTTTGTCAGTCCCTCATCCCCCTCTCAGTGTTTGTGAGTCCCTCATTCCCCTCTCAGTGTTTGTCAGTCCCTCACCCCCTCTCAGTGTTTGTCAGTCCCTCACCCCTCTCAGGTTTGTCAGTCCCTCATCCCCCTCTCAGTGTTTGTGAGTCCCTCATTCCCCTCTCAGTGTTTGTGAGTCTCTCATCCCCCTCTCAGTGTTTGTCAGTCCCTCACCTCCCTCTCAGTGTTTGTCAGTCCCTCATCCCCTCTCAGTGTTTGTGAGTCCTCATTCCCCTCTCAGTGTTTGTGAGTCTCTCATCCTCCTCTCAGTGTTTATCAGTCCCTCACCCCCTCTCAGTGTTTGTCAGTCCCTCATCCCCCTCTCAGTGTTTGTCAGTCCCCATCCCAATCTCAGTGTTTGTGAGTCACTCATCCCCCTCTCAGTGTTTGTCAGTCCCTCACCCCCTCTCAGTGTTTGTCAGTCCCTCACCCCCTCTCAGTGTTTGTGAGTCCCTCATTCCCCTCTCAGTGTTTGTGAGTCCCTCATCCTCCTCTCAGTGTTTGTCAGTCCCTCACCCCCTCTCAGTGTTTGTCAGTCCCTCATCCCCTCTCAGTGTTTGTCAGTCCCTCATCCCCCTCTCAGTGTTTGTCAATCCCTCATCCAACTCTCAGTGTTTGTCAATCCCTCATCCCATCTCAGTGTTTGTCAGTCCCTCACCCCTCTCAGTGTTTGTCAGTCCCTCATCCCCCTCTCAGTGTTTGTCAGTCCCTCATCCCCTCTCAGTGCTTGTGAGTCCCTCATCCACCTCTCAGTGTTTGTGAGTCCCTCATCCCCATCTCAGTGTTTGTGAGTCCCTCATCCCCTCTCAGTGTTTGTCAGTCCCTCATCCCCTCTCAGTGTTTGTGAGTCCCTCACCCCCTCTCAGTGTTTGTCAGTCCTCATCCTCTCAGTGTTTGTCAATCCCTCATCCCCCTCTCAGTGTTTGTGAGTCCCTCATCCCCCTCTCAGTGTTTGTGAGTCCCTCATCCTCCTCTCAGTGTTTATCAGTCCCTCACCCCCTCTCAGTGTTTGTCAGTCCCTCACCCCCTCTCAGTGTTTGTGAGTCCCTCATTCCCCCTCTCAGTGTTTGTGTGTCCCTCATCCTCCTCTCAGTGTTTATCAGTCCCTCACCCCCTCTCAGTGTTTGTCAGTCCCTCATCCCCCTCTCAGTGTTTGTCAGTCCCTCATCCCCTCTCAGTGTTTGTGAGTCACTCATCCCCCTCTCAGTGTTTGTCAGTCCCTCACCACCCTCTCAGTGTTTGTCAGTCCCTCACCCCCTCTCAGTGTTTGTGAGTCCCTCATTCCCCTCTCAGTGTTTGTGAGTCCCTCATCCTCCTTCAGTGTTTGTCAGTCCCTCACCCCCTCTCAGTGTTTGTAGTCCCTCATCCCCCTCTCAGTGTTTGTGAGTCCCTCATCCCCTCTCAGTGTTTGTGAGTCACTCATCCCCCTCTCAGTGTTTGTGAGTCCCTCATTCCCCTCTCAGTGTTTGTGAGTCCCTCATCCCCCTCTCAGTGTTTGTCAGTCCCTCATCCCCCTCTCAGTGTTTGTCAGTCCCTCATCCCCCTCTCAGTGTTTGTCAGTCCCTCATCCCCATCTCAGTGTTTGTCAGTCCTCATCCCCTCTCCAGTGTTTGTCAGTCCCTCATCCCCTCTCAGTGTTTGTCAATCCCTCATCACCCTCTCAGTGTTTGTCAGTCCCTCATCCCCTCTCAGTGTTTGTCAGTCCCTCATCCCCCTCTCAGTGTTTGTCAGTCCCTCATCCCCCTCAGTGTTTGTCAGTCCCTCATCCCCTCTCAGTGTTTGTCAGTCCCTCATCCCCTCTCAGTGTTTGTGAGTCCCTCATCCCCCTCTCAGTGTTTTCAGTCCCTCATCCACCCTCTCAGTGTTTGTCAGTCCTCATCCCCCTCTCAGTGTTTGTGAGTCCCTCATCCCCCTCTCAGTTTTTGTCAGTCTCTCATCCCCCTCTCAGTGTTTGTCAGTCCCTCATCCACCTCTCAGTGTTTGTGAGTCCCTCACCCCCTCCCAGTGTTTGTCAGTCTCTCATCCCCCTCTCAGTGTTTGTCAGTCCCTCATCCACCTCTCAGTGTTTGTCAGTCCCTCATCCCCCTCTCAGTGTTTGTCAGTCCCTCATCCCCTCTCAGTGTTTGTCAGTCCCTCATCCACCTCTGTGTTTGTCAGTCCCTCATCCCCCTCTCAGTGTTTTGAGTCCCTCATCCACCTCTCAGTGTTTGTGAGTCCCTCATCCCCCTCTCGTTGTTTGTGAGTCCCTCATCCCCCTCTCAGTGTTTGTCAGTCCCTCATCCCCCTCTCAGTGTTTGTGAGTCCCTCATCCCCCTCTCAGTGTTTGTCAGTCCCTCATCCCCCTCTCAGTGTTTGTCAGTCCCTCATCCCCCTCTCAGTGTTTGTCAGTCCCTCATCCCCCTCTCAGTGTTTGTCAGTCTCTCATCCCCCTCTCAGTGTTTGTCAGTCCCTCATCCCCCTCTCAGTGTTTGTCAGTCCCTCATCCCCCTCTCAGTGTGGAGGAAGGTCTGGTCCAACGTGGAGGATGAAGGTCTGGTACAGCGTGGAGGAAGAAACTTTTTACCTCCATTACAGGAATACACCGATAATTTCCTGTTGTTGGTGATAGTCTCAGCACCACATCTCGTGTGTTAGTGAGGTCTGTATGCACCCATCCGTGTTGTGGTAGTTCTGAGCACCCATCCGTGTGTTGTTGGTGAGGGTCTGGCACACCCATCCGTGTTGTTGGTGAGTCTTGGCACCCCCTCTGTTTGTTAGTCTCATCACCCTCCGGTGTTTGTGAGGTCCTCAGCACCCCTCCGTGTTTGTTAGTCCAGGGTTTTGTGAGTCCCCATCCCTGTCAGTGTTGTGAGGGTCTGTGGCACCACTCTGTGTTGTTAGTGAGGTCCTCAGCCACCACATCCGTGTGTTGTTAGTGGCGTCTGAGCACCACCTCTCGTGTTGTTAGTGAGTCTGTGGCACCCACACCCGTGTTTTGTGAGGTCTAGCCCCATCCGTGTTGTTAGTCAGGTCTTACACCACATCCGTGTGTTGTTATGTGGGGTGTCTGTAGCACCACATCCGTTGTTTTTGAGTGAGGTCTGTGAGCACCAATCCGTGGTGAGTGAGGGTCTGTAGCACCACATCCGTGTGTTGTTGTGAGGGTCTGTGAGCACCACATCCGTGTGTTGTTAGTGAGGTCTGTGAGCACCACATCCGTGTGTTGTTAGTGAGGTCTGTGGCACCACATCCGTTGTTGTTGGTGAGGGTCTGTGAGCACCACATCCGTTGTTGTTGGTGAGGTCTGTGGCACCACATCCGTATGTTGTTAGTGAGGGTCTGTGAGCACCACATCCGTGTGTTGTTGGTGAGGGTCTGTGAGCACCACATCCGTGTGTTGTTGGTGAGGGTCTGTGAGCACCACATCCGTGTGTTGTTAGTGAGGGTCTGTGAGCACCACATCCGTGTGTTGTTGGTGAGGGTCTGTGAGCACCACATCCGTATGTTGTTAGTGAGGGTCTGTGAGCACCACACCCGTGTGTTGTTAGTGAGCGTCTGTGAGCACCACATCCGTGTGTTGTTAGTGAGGGTCTGTGAGCACCACATCCGTGTGTTGTTAGTGAGGGTCTGTGAGCACCACATCCGTGTGTTGTTGGTGAGGGTCTGTGAGCACCACACCCGTGTTTTGTTAGTGATGGTCTTTGAGCACCACACCTGTGTGTTGTTAGTGATGGTCTGACAGCACCACACCCGTGTGTTGTTAGCGTACCACACCCGTGTGGGTACGCCTCCTGGGTTCAGTGGGATAATAACCCAGGAAATCCAGGCAGTGCTCTACCATTAAATTAATGCTCAGGAGTGAATTTATTTAATAATTTTTTCTTTTATATATTGTAATAAATGTCAAGTGTTTGTGACGTAACGATAGTTAACACTTGATTGACGATATAAACATAATCAGCATTTACGAAACTGAAACTTACGACCACGTTTCATTCTGGCTTTTATTAAGAAGTCACATTGAAGCTAAAAGGGAAGGAAGCAGGAATATATTCGTGGGGGGAGGGAGTGGTAGAACGAGAGCATGAAGTAGTAGCAGTGGTGGTGGTAGTATTGGAAGATGTAGTAGTGGTAGAGGTAGAGTGGTAGAGGTAGAAATAAGGAACATAAGAACATAAGAAAGGAGGAACACTGCAGCAAGCCTGTTGGCCCATACTAGGCAGGTCCTTCACATTCCATCCCACTAACAGAATATTTGTTCAATCCAATCTTCAATGATATCCAAGAAATAAGCTTTGGTAATTTAATTTACTCATGTGCAATTCCCACTCAAATCCAACCCCTCTCACTCATGAATTCATCCAACCTAAATTTGAAACTACCCAAGGTCCTTGCTTCAATAACCCTACTAGGCAGACTGTTCCACTCATCAACGACCCTATTTCCAAACCAATACTTTCCTATATCCTTTCTAAATCTAAACTTATCTAATTTGAATCCATTATTGCGGGTTCTCTCTTGGTGAGATATTCTCAAAACCTTATTTATATCCCCTTTGTTAATACCCATTTTCCACTTGTATACCTCGATCATGTCTCCCCTCATTCTTCGTCTTACAAGTGAATGTAATTTTAGGGTCTTCAATCTTTCTTCATACGGAAGATTTCTAATGCTATGTATTAATTTAGTCATTCTACGCTGAATGTTTTCTAACGAATTAATATCCTTTCTGTAATATGGAGACCAGAACTGAGCTGCGTAATCTAGGTGAGGCCTTACTAACGATGTATAAAGCTGTAATATAACCTCTGGACTTCTGTTGCTTACACTTCTTGATATAAATCCCAGTAATCTGTTTGCCTTATTACGTACGCTTAGGCATTGCTGTCTTGGTTTAGGGTTGCTGCTTACCATAACCCCCAAGTCCTTTTCGCAATCTGTATGGCTAAGTTTTACGTTATTTAACTTATAAGTGCTTGGGTTATGGACACTCCCGAGCTTCAGAACCTTGTATTTATCTACATTGAACTGCATCTGCCACTTTTCTGACCAGGAATTGAGTTTGTCTAAATCCTCCTGAAGTTCCCTGACTTCTACGTTAGAATCAATTATCCTACCTATCTTTGTGTCATCGGCGAATTTGCTCATATCACTAGTAATTCCCTCATCAAGGTCATTGATATATATATTATAAACAACAACGGGCCTAAGACTGATCCCTGTGGAACACCATTTGTTACAGATCCCCAATCAGATTTAACACCATTTATCGCACTCTCTGCTTCCTATTGGTGAGCTATGACTCGATCCATGACAGCACATTAATCAAATTATGGTTATCTAAATGGCTTCTAATAATATCAGCTATAATTGATTCTAGTAATTTGCCTACAATTGAGGTCAGGCTTATTGGGCGGTAATTTGACGGTAGTGACTTGTCCCCTGCTTTAAAAATAGGAATTACATTTGCCATCTTCCACATACAGACACTACACCTGTTTGAAGAGATAAATTAAAAATGTTAGATATTGGTTCACAGAGTTCCATTTTGCATTCCTTAAGAACCCTTGCAAAAAGCTCATCAGGACCCGGCGATTTATTTTGTTTCAGACGGTCTACTTGTTTCATAAGCATTTTGCTAGTGACTGTGATATTACATAATTTATCTTCTTCAGGGACACTTTAAAAATTAATTACTGGGATATTATTAGTGTCTTCCTGTGTGAAAACCGAGAGAAAATAATTATTAAAAATAGAGCACATATCATTCTCCTTGTCAGTAAGATGCCCAAAGTTATTTTTAAGGGGATCTATCTTATCCCTAACTTTTGTTCTATAAACCTGGAAAAAACTTTTTGGGTTAGTTTTTGAATCCCTTGCATCCTTAATTTCATAGTCTCGTTTAGCTTTTCTTATACCCTTTTTAACGTCCCTCTTAATGTCAGTATACTGATTTATAAGATGTCCCTCACTTCATTTTATGCGCCTATAAATTCCTTTCTTCTGCTCTAAAAGATACTTGAGCCTATTATTCATCCATTTTGGGTCATTTCTACTTTATCTAATTTCTTTATACGGGATAAATGTTCTTTGGGCAGCCTGTATAGTGTTAAGAAAGCTGTCATATTGATAGCTCTCTTCGTTACCCCAGTCCACAGTTGATAAGTGTTCTCTAAGCCCATTATAATCTGCTAAGCGAAAGTCTGGGACTGTTACTGAATTATCCCTACTGTCATACATCCATTCAATGCTAAAGGTAATTGACTTATGGTCGCTTGAGCGGAGTTCCTCTGTAATTTCTAAATTATTAACAAGGGTTTCCTTGCTTGCCAGAACTAAGTCAAGTAGGTTATTTCCCCTTGTAGGTTCTGTCACAAACTGCTTCAAAAAACAATCTGAACTACTTCTAAAAGTCGTTTGATTCTAAATTCCCTGTCAAGAAATTCCAATCAATCTTACTAAAGTTAAAGTCCCTAAATTACTACATTATCGTGCCTTGTGGCCTTAACAATTTCCTCCCAGAGTAGTCTACCTTGTTCCCTATCTAAGTTTGGAGGACGATATATCACGCTTAAAATCAATTTTTCACACCCCTCTGAAAATTCTATCCAGACAGACTCTGTATGTATTATTTCAGACTTTATGCCCGTTTTTATGCAACAATTTAAATGATCACGGACATAGAGTGCCACCCCACCCCCCTTCCCGATACTTCTGTCTACTTGGAACAATTTAAAACCCTGAATGTGACATTCAGCAGGCATGTCCCGATTTTTCATATTAAACCATGTTTCAGTTATTGCAAAAACATCAATATTACCCGCACTTGCAACTACTCTCAACTCGTCCATCTTATTCCTAGCACTACAACAATTGGTGTAATATACATTTAAAGACCCTCCTTTCTCTTTACCCTTCCTGCTCATTTCTGTTTTTTCCACTATACCTTTTACTGTCCTTGTCATCTAGTGCCACTGGCTTTCCAATATCCACCTTATTCCGCCTATTACTAGTTTTCCTAGAACTTATAATATTACTACACTGGGACTTCACTGTTTTCCAACCCATACCACTAACTTTCTAGCTTAAGCCTAACAGCTCCCTCCCGCAGTTGCAGTCCCCACCCCAATATGAACCCCACTGGCATACATGTCATTTCTGCCATAGAAAGGTCCCAGTTGTAGAAGTAGTAGAGGAAATATTAGGATAGTGTAGCATTAATGATGCAGTAGTACAGTAGTGTTAATAGTGGAGATAGTCCATAAAAGAAGAAAATAGAAGAACACTGCAGGAGGGCTACTGGCCCACTGCTTCACCACCACCACCACTACTACTACTACTACCACCACCACTACTACTACCACAACTACTACTACTACTACTACCACTACTACTACCACAACTACTACCACCACCACTACTACTACTACTACTACCACAACTACTACTAGTACTACCACAACTACTACTACCACAACTACTACTACTACTACCACTACTACTACTACTTCTTTCTCCCATTCTACTCCTCCTATCCTGGCAACCTGATGCAAATTGTCAGATCTCAAACGTGTACTTTGTGACTACACTGAACAGACGCTGAGATTGTCAGAGTCTGAGGAGTGTATGTCTGAGGAGTGTGTATGTCTGAGGATGTGTATGTCTGAGGAGTGTGTATGTCTGAGGATGTGTATGTCTGAGGATGTGTATGTCTGAGAGTGTATGTAGAGTGTTCTGAGGATGTGTATGTCTGAGGATGTGTATGTCTGAGAGTGTGTATGTCTGAGGAGTGTGTATGTCTGAGGAGTGTGTATGTCTGAGGAGTGTGTATGTCTGAGGAGTGTGTATGTCTGAGGAGTGTGTATGTCTGGAGTGTGTATGTCTGAGGAGTGTTTTATGTCTGAGGAGTGTGTATGTCTGAGAGTGTGTATGTCTGAGGAGTGTGTATGTCTGAGGAGTGTGTATGTCTGAGGAGTGTGTATGTCTGAGGAGTGTGTATGTCTGAGAATGTGTATGTCTGAGGAGTGTGTATGTCTGAGGAGTGTGTATGTCTGAGGATGTGTATGTCTGAGGAGTGTGTATGTCTGAGGAGTGTGTATGTCTGAGGAGTGTGTATGTCTGAGGAGTGTGTATGTCTGAGGAGTGTGTATGTCTGAGGAGTGTGTATGTCTGAGGAGTGTGTATGTCTGAGGAGTGTGTATGTCTGAGATGTGTATGTCTGAGGAGTGTGTATGTCTGAGGAGTGTGTATGTCTGAGGAGTGTGTATGTCTGAGGAGTGTGTATGTCTGAGGAGTGTGTATGTCTGAGGAGTGTGTATGTCTGAGGAGTGTGTTTGTCTGAGGAGTGTGTATGTCTGAAGGAGTGTGTATGTCTGAGGAGTGTGTTTGTCTGAGGAGTGTGTATGTCTGAGGAGTGTGTATGTCTGAGGAATGTGTATGTCTGAGATGTGTATGTCTGAGGAGTGTGTATGTCTGAGGAATGTGTATGTCTGAGGAGTGTGTATGTCTGAGGAGTGTGTATGTCTGAGGAGTGTGTATGTCTGAGGAGTGTGTATTCTGAGGAGTGTGTATGTCTGAGGAGTGTGTATGTCTGAGGAGTGTGTATGTCTGAGGAGTGTGTATGTCTGAGGAGTGTGTATGTCTGAGGAGTGTGTATGTCGTGAGTCGAGTGTGTATGTCTGAGGAATGTGTATGTCTGAGAAATGTGTATGTCTGAGGAGTGTATGTCTGAGGAGTGTGTATGTCTGAGGGTGTGTATGTCTGAGGAGTGTGTATGTCTGAGGAGTGTGTATGTCTGAGGTGTGTATGTCTGAGGAGTGTGTATGTCTGAGGATGTGTATGTCTGAGGAATGTGTATGTCTGAGAAATGTGTATGTCTGAGGAGTGTGTATGTCTGAGGAGTGTGTATGTCTGAGGAGTGTGTAGGTCTGAGGAGTGTGTATGTCTGAGGAGTGTGTATGTCTGAGGAATGTGTATGTCTGAGAAATGTGTATGTCTGAGGAGTGTGTATGTCTGAGAAGTGTGTATGTCTGAGGAGTGTGTATGTCTGAGGAGTGTGTATGTCTGAGGAGTGTGTATGTCTGAGGAGTGTGTATGTCTGAGGTGTGTATGTCGTGATGTGTATACACTGAAAGTTTTCTTCTCTGTGTTTGGTATGAATGTATACGTGATGATGTATAGGAAATTACGGCCTTAATAACCGACCAGCAGTCGACACGTGACAACACGACGTCACGTGACAACACGACGTCACGCGACAACACTACGTCACGTACCAACACTACGTCATGTGACGGAATTACCACCATCCCTTAACGTCACACGCTCAGTGTTGACACCCACCCACAAAACAGTTTGTCACTGGAAAACAGCCCAGAAATTTATTGACGGGAAATCAACAGCAAATATGATTCGCGGATCCATTAACGCGGAAAATTAACGTCCAACATACCTGGGTAACGACGCATTAGCTGCTTTACATTATACACAGGCAACGAGCCTCTGACAGTCCTGGTAATTCTCTGTGCAGTATTCATGTGACCGATGATATAACCTACTGAAACACTTTAAAATACTGGTTCACTCTTCAAGGTGAGTGTGCTGACGTCACTAAGGCTCTTGATCCTAGCAACTGGTGCTACGCTCTCATTCCTCCCGCTCCCCCAAAAGAAATCCGAAAATGTATTTTAACTTTTTAAAAAAGTTCCCCACTCGACAACGTTTACCAGATATTGAAAAGAAACAATTTCCCAAAATAATAACTGGTGTAGAATCAATGGTAACTCTGTAATATTTGCTTTCCCTTGTTTCTGATATGATTCTAGATAGTACCTTTGATGTTACATCAATGAATTGGTGGCGCAGCGTCAACCACAGATACGACATATTTACCTTGCCTGCAGTTTTACGACCAAGGAGCGTGTTGAGCAAGAGGAGCGTGTTGAGCAAGAGGAGCGTGTTGAGCAAGAGTAGCGCGTGTTGAACAAGATGAGCGTGTTGAACAAGATGAGCGTGTTGAACAAGAGGAGCGTGTTGACCAATAATCAGGTCAAACACTCACACTTTGTCGACGCTTATAACACAATTTGCATTTTGGTCTCTCACTTTTATCTTTCCTATGATGGGTTCTCAAAGTTGGTCTTTAGTTCGCGTGTGTCCCGCTGGTGAGTGCTGTGTGCTGTGCTGGTGCTGAGTGCTGTGCTGGTGCTGTATGCGGGTGCTATGTGCTGGTGCTGTGTGCTGGTGCTGCATGCTGTGCTGGCGTGTGTGCTGGTGCTGTGTGCTGGTGCTATGTGCTGGTGCTGTGTGCTGGTGCTCCATGCTGTGCTGGCGATGTGTGCTGGAGCTGTGTGCTGTGCTGGTGCTGTGTACTGTGCTGGTGCTGTGTGCTGGTGCTGTGTACTGTGCTGGTGCTGTGTGCTGGTGCTGTGTGCAGGGGCTGTATGCGGGTGCTGAGTGCTTGTGCTGTGTCCTCGTGCTGTGTGCTGGTGCTGTGTGCTGGTGCTATGTGCTGGTGCTGTGTGCTGGTGCTGCATGCTGTGCTGGCGATGTGTGCTGGAGCTGTGTGCTGTGCTGGTGCTGTGTACTGTGCTGGTGCTGTGTGCTGGTGCTGTGTACTGTGCTGGTGCTGTGTGCTGGTGCTGTGTGCAGGGGCTGTATGCGGGTGCTGAGTGCTTGTGCTGTGTCCTCGTGCTGTGTGCTGGTGCTGTGCTGGTGCTATGTGCTGGTTCTGTGTATTGGTGCTGTGTGCAGGGGCTGTATGCGGGGGCTGAGTGCTGGTGCTGTGTGCTGGTGCTGTGTGCTGGTGCAGTGTGCTGGTGCTGTGTGCTGGTGCAGTGTGCTGGTGCTGTTGCTGGTGCTGTGTGATGGTGCTGTGTGCTGGTGCTGTGTGCTGGTGCTGTGTGCTGGTGCAGTGTGCTGGTGCTGT
>WNWK01016096.1:0-45895 GCA_009830355.1 Cherax destructor
GGGCCGCGGGGCGTTGACCCCTGGAATTCTCTCCAGGTAGACTCCAGGTAGTCCTGGAATCTGGCTTAGTTTCTCGGCATAATGAAAAAAATGTTCATATAAAGAGCAGACCTTATCAATGTCAGCAGTGTTACCCTGGTCCATGAGTTTTTTAAGTGCACTACCTAAGCCTGGCCACTACAACATCAGTCAGTCTGTTCACATTGCAAGTTGCTCCATAAACATACTTATCTACGTTCATGTTATCATAATGGGTTATAGATCTACTCAGACTTCTAACTGCATTCCTATAACATTCATTTTCATTATTTACTTCTCTCCTAATATTATTCCTAATACTAGACACAGGTCCAGGTCCTGGAGTATACCTGAAGAGAGAGTTCTAGGGGACAACGCCCCTGCGGCCCGGTCTGTGACCAGGCCTCATGGATCAGAGCATGATCAACCAGGCTGTTACTGCTGGCCGTACGCAGTCCAACGTACGAACCACAGCCTGGTCCAGGTCCAGATATACCAAAGTTATATTTTACATTCTCCTTCTTCTTGGCTAACATATCAACTTTATCATGAAGGAGTAATCCAGTGTGTGATGGAATCCATAGCAATTGTACATTAATTCCTTTGTCCCGGATTTTTTAGTATCTATACCTGGCTTCTCCAATGAGCATGCTGTTCGAGTCATTATATGAGTCAAGAATAAAATGTGGTTAATATGTAAAACTAAAAAAAAAAAAAAAAAATTAACACTTCAATCATTACAATGTAAAGCTGTTTATTACTAAAATACTTAACCTTGGACATGAAATATTCAGAACTCAAAACACTCAGCATTAACAATACTACACACTACTCACCTAGCTTATGAGCTGAATCATTTAGTTCTTGAGCTACTCTCTTTATGTGTTGTAAGACTGTATTGATGGTGTAACGGATCCTCTCAGCTTCTTGCTCTAATAATATATGCTGAAAGACACAAAACACTTATTACACTTTTCCACGACACTTATCCAGCAGTACATTGTTAGAAAATCTTAATTTTTTTTTTATAGAAAATGATGCAAATGTCTCTTCTTGTTCATGCGTGTGATGAGTAATGTTTATAAAGCTCTTGCCTGGGCAAAATGTTGTTGTCACTGCGGTTCTAAATTGCTGTCTGTGTCCATTTCTCATCTACTGGTATTTTGTGTCGAGAATCAAAACCTGGTCATCGTGGTTGTCTACAAGCCTCCGGATGCAACGTCCCAACAATTCCAGGAACAGCTTCTGAAAATTGACCACTGTCTGGAAAATCTTCCAGCTCCTGCCCCCAACATCTTGCTACTGGGGGATTTCAACCTCAGGCACCTAAAATGGAGGAACATTGCAAACAATGTGGTAGCAGAAATAACACCAGGAGGCGGCTCAGATGAAAATTCACACATGCATGAACTTTTAAATCTCTGCACCAAGTTCACCTTAAACCTGCAAATAGTAGAGCCCACAAGATTAGAGAATACGCTGGACCTCATCTTCACCAACAATGATGATCTGATACGAAATGTCATCATATAAAAAACAATATACTCAGATCACAACATAATAGAGGTCCAGACATGCATGCGGGGAGCCCCAGATCAACAAAATGTGATCAGTCGCGAGGGAGCCTTCTCCAATTTCAACTTCAATAACAAAAACATAAGGTGGGACCAAGTAAACCAAATCCTAAATGATATAAACTGGGAAGATAGCCTAAGCATCACGGATCCTAACCTATGTCTAGAACAAATTAACTCTGTGGCACTTGAGGTTTGCTCAAGGCAAATTCCCTTAAGGAAAAGGAGGAGAAGATGTAAACTAGAAAGAGGGAGGCGCTCCCTATACAGGCGAAGGCAAAGAATAACAGAGCGGCTACAAGAGGCCAATATATCTGAAATACATAGGGAGGCACTGGTCAGAGAAATAGCAAACATCGAATTAAAACTAAAGGAATCTTACAGGAATCAAGAAACACGGGAAGAACTAAAAGCCATAAATGAAATTGAAAGAAACCCAAAGTATTTCTTTTCTTATGCCAAAACAAAGTCGAGAACAACATCCAGTATTGGGCCCCTACTAAAACAAGATGGGTCTTACACAGATGACAGCAAGGAAATGAGTGAGTTACTAAAGTCCCAGTATGACTCAGTTTTTAGTGAGCCGCTAACCAGACTAAAAGTGGAAGACCTAAATGATTTTTTTATGAGAGTGCCACAGAACCTGGTAGACGCAAGCCTATCCGACATTACCCTGACGCCACATGACTTTGAAAAGGCGATAAACGACATGCCCATGCACTCCGCTCCAGGCCACGACTCATGGAACTCAGTGTTCATCAAGAACTGCAAGAAGCCCCTATCACATGCTTTTAACATCCTATGGAGAGGGAGCATGGACACTGGGGTCGTCCCGCAGTTACTAAAAACAACAGACATAGCCCCACTCCACAAAGGCGGCAGTAAAGCAATGGCAAAAAACTACAGACCAATAGCGCTAACGTCTCATGTCATAAAAATCTTTGAAAGGGTTCTAAGAAGCAGAATCGCCACGCATCTAGATAACCATCAATTACACAACCCAGGGCAGCATGGGTTTAGAGCAGGTCGCTCCTGTCTGTCCCAACTACTGGACCACTACGACAAGGTCCTGGATGCTCTAGAGGACAAACAGAATGCAGATGTTATATACACAGACTTTGCAAAAGCCTTTGATAAGTGTGACCATGGTGTGATAGCACACAAAATGCGTGAAAAAGGAATAACAGGAAAAGTTGGTAGATGGATCTATAATTTCCTAACAAGTAGAACACAAAGAGTAGTAGTCAACAGAGTAAAATCTGAGGCGGCTACGGTGAAAAGCTCTGTTCCACAAGGCACAGTACTTGCTCCCATCCTGTTCCTCATCCTTATATCAGACATAGACAGGGATATCAGCCACAGTGCCGTGTCTTCCTTTGCAGATGACACCCGAATCTGCAAGACAGTGTCCACCATTGAAGACACTACAAGACTCCAAGCAGACATCAACCAAATCTTTAAATGGGCTGCTGAAAACAATATGAAGTTCAATGATGAGAAATTTCAATTACTCCGATATGGAAAACGTGAGGATATTAAAATCTCATCGGAGTATAAAACAAATTCCAACCACACAATAGAGCGAAAAAATAATGTCAAAGACCTGGGAGTGATCATGACAGAGGATCTCACCTTCAAGGACCATAACACTGTAGCAATCGCATCTGCCAGAAAAATGACAGGATGGATAATGAGAACCTTTAAAACCAGGGATGTCAAGCCCATGTTGACACTTTTCAGGTCGCTTGTTCTATCTAGGCTGGAATATTGCTTCATACTAACTGCACCTTTCAAGGCAGGTGAAATTGCTGACCTAGAAAATGTACAGAGAACCTTTACGGCACGCATAACTGCAATAAACCACCTCAATTACTGGGAACGCTTGAAGTTCCTAAACCTGTACTCCCTGGCACGCAGGCGGGAGAGATACATTATTATATACACTTGGAAAATCCTAGAGGGATTAGTACCAAACTTGCACACGAGTGTCACTTCCTATGAAAGCAAAAGACTCGGCAGACGATGTAACATCCCCCAATGAAAAGCAGGGGTGCCACTAGCACGTTGAGAGACAACACAATAAGTGTCAGGGGCCCAAGACTGTTCAACTGCCTCCCAGCATACATAAGGGGGATTACCAATAGACCCCTGGCTGTCTTCAAGCAGGCACTGGACAAGCACCTAAAGTCGGTGCCTGACCAGCCGGGCTGTGGTTCGTACGTTGGACTGCGTGCGGCCAGCAGTAACAGCCTGGTTGATCAGGCTCTGATCCAACATGAGGCCTGGTCACAGACCGGGCCGCAGGGGCGTTGACCCCTGGAACTCTCTCCAGGTAAACTCCAGGTAAACATATCACTGCAAACTGGCATGGTGCCAGATAAGTGGAAAATGGCAAATGTAATACCTATTTTCAAAGCAGGTGACAGGTCCTTAGCTTCGAACTATAGACCAATAAGCCTAACCTCCATAGTGGGAAAATTTATGGAATCAATAATTGCCGAGGCAATCCGCAGCCATCTTGAAAAGCATAAATTAATCAACGAATCTCAGCACGGTTTTACAAAAGGGCATTCCTGCCTTACAAATTTAATAACTTTTTTCACTAAGGTATTTGAGGAGGTAGATCATGGTAATGAATATGATATTGTGTATATGGACTTCAGAGACTATTGAGGAAAATTAAGGCACACGGAATAGGAGGAGAAATTTTTTCCTGGATAGAGGCATGATTGACAAATAGGCAGCAGAGAGTTTGCATAAATGGGGAGAAATCAGAGTGGGGAAGTGTCACAATTCATTCAAATAAGGACATTAGAGCACTCCAGGAAGATTTGAATAGACTGATGCAGTGGTCGGAGAAGTGGCAGATGCAGTTTAATATAGATAAATGCAAAGTTCTAAATATTGGACAGGACAATAACCATGCCACATATAAACTAAATAATGTAGATCTTAATACTACTGATTGCGAAAAGGATTTAGGAGTTCTGGTTAGCAGTAATCTAAAACCAAGACAGCAGTGCATAAGTGTTCGCAATAAAGCGAACAGAATCCTTGGCTTCATATCAAGAAGCATAAATAATAGGAGTCCTCAGGTTGTTCTTCAACTCTATATATCCTTGGTTAGGCCTCATCTAGATTGTGCTGCACAGTTTTGGTCACCATATTACAGAATGGATATAAATGCTCTGGAAAACGTACAGAGGAGGATGACAAAGTTGATCCCATGTATCAGAAATCTTCCCTGTGAAGATATACTGAGGGCCCTGAATCTGCACTCTCTAGAAAGGCGTAGAATTAGGTGGGATATGATTGAGGTGTATAAATGGAAAACAGGAATAAATAAAGGGGATGTAAATAGCGTGCTAAAAATATTTAGTATTGACAGGACTCGCAGCAATGGCTTTAAGTTGGATAAATTCAGATTCAGGAAGGGTATAGGAAAGCATTGGTTTGGTAATAGAGTTGTCGATGAGTGGAACAAACTCCCGATTACAGTTATAGAGGCTAAAACGTTGTGTAATTTTAAAAATAAGCTAGATAAATATATGAGTGGGTGCGGGTGGGTGTGAGTTGGTCCTGACTAGCTTGTGCTACTAGGTCAGATGCCGGGCTCCTTCCTTAAGTGAATGTAACCTGACCTGGCTGGGTCGGGGCATTAGCTTAAGCCGGTGGGAGAATTGGACCTGCCTCGCATGGGCCAGTAGGCCTGCTGCAGTGTTCCTTCTTTCTTATGTTCTTATGTTCAAGGCAGGTGAAATTGCTGACCTAGAAAATGTGCAGAGAACCTTCACTAGGTCAGATGCCGTGCTCCTTCCTTAAGTGAATGTGACCTGACCTGACTTGGTTGGGGCATTGGCTTAAGCCGGTAGGATACTTGGACCTGACTCGCATGGGCCAGTAGGCCTGCTGCACTGTTCCTTCTTTATGTTCTTAATGTCCTTGTCAGAATGAATTGGACGGCTTATTTTGGTGTCATCGGCAAACTTGTTTATGTCGCTTTTTATTCCCTCATCTATGTCGTTTATGTAGATTGTGAAGAACAAGGGGCCCAACACTGACCCCTGTGGAACACCACTCGTGACGCGTCCCCACTCTGATTTCTCCCCATTTATGCAAACTCTCTGATGTCTATTTGTCAACCATGCATAAATTAATCAAAGAATCTCAGCACGGTTTTACAAAAGGGCGTTCCTGCCTTACAAATTTAATAACTTTTTTCACTAAGGTGTTTGAGGAGGTAGATCATGGTAATGAATATGATATTGTGTATATGGACTTCAGTAAGGCTTTTGATAGAGTCCCACATCAGAGACTATTGAGGAAAATTAAGGCACACGGAATAGGAGGAGAAATTTTTTCCTGGATAGAGGCATGGTTGACAAATAGGCAGCAGAGAGTTTGCATAAATGGGGAGAAATCAGAGTGGGGAAGTGTCACAAGCGGTGTTCCACAGGGGTCAGTATTGGGCCCCTTGTTGTTCACAATCTACATAAACGACATAGATGAGGGAATAAATAGCGACATAAGCAAGTTTGCCGATGACACCAAAATAGGCCGTCCAATTCATTCAAATGAGGACATTAGAGCACTCCAGGAAGATTTGAATAGACTGATGCAGTGGTCGGAGAAGTGGCAGATGCAGTTTAATATAGATAAATGCAAAGTTCTAAATATTGGACAGGACAATAACCATGCCACATATAAACTAAATAATATAGATCTTAATACTACTGATTGCGAAAAGGATTTAGGAGTTCTGGTTAGCAGTAATCTAAAACCAAGACAGCAGTGCATAAGTGTTCGCAATAAAGCGAACAGAATCCTTGGCTTCATATCAAGAAGCATAAATAATAGGAGTCCTCAGGTTGTTCTTCAACTCTATATATCCTTGGTGAGGCCTCATCTAGATTATGCTGCACAGTTTTTGTCACCGTATTACAGAATGGATATAAATGCTCTGGAAAACGTACAAAGGAGGATGACTAAGTTGATTCCATGTATCAGAAATCTTCCCTATGAGGATAGACTGAGGGCCCTGAATCTGCACTCTCTAGAAAGGCGTAGAATTAGGGGGGATATGATTGAGGTGTATAAATGGAAAACAGGAATAAATAAAGGTGACGTAAATAGCGTGCTAAAAATATCTAGTATTGACAGGACTCGCAGCAATGGCTTTAAGTTGGATAAATTCAGATTCAGGAAGGATATAGGAAAGCATTGGTTTGGTAATAGAGTTGTCGATGAGTGGAACAAACTCCCGAGTACAGTTATAGAGGCTAAAACGTTGTGTAGTTTTAAAAATAGGCTGGATAAATATACGAGTGGGTGCGGGTGGGTGTGAGTTGGACCTGACTAGTTTGTGCTACTAGGTCAGATGCCGTGCTCCTTCCTTAAGTGAATGTAACCTGACCTGGATGGGTCGGGGCATTGGCTTAAGTCGGTGGGAGATTTGGACCTGCCTCGCATGGGCCAGTAGGCCTGCTGCAGTGTTCCTCCTTTCTTATGTTCTTATGTTCATGCCTCTATCCAGGAAAAAATTTCTCCTATTCCTCAATAGTCTCTGCTGTGGGAATCTATCAAAAACCTTACTGAAGTCCATATACACAATATATTCATTACCATGATCTACCTCCTCAAATACCTTAGTTGAACCTGACCAGTTTGTGCTACTAGGTCAGTTGCCGTGCTCCTTCCTTAGTGAATGGGACCTGACCTGACTACCTTTAGCCATTGGCTTAAGCCAGTGGGTGAATTGGACTTGCCTTGCATGGGCCAGTAGGCCTGCTGCAGTGTTCATTCTTTCTTATGTTCTAAATAGTTGAGTATTAACGCATGAGGGTATCACACAATGACAAAAACTGTTGTTAACTGGGTTATACCAGGTAATCTACGCATGTGCTGCTATTTATGATAATTTATGTAAATGTTTTTATGCGTACCTCTACCTAAATAAACTTATTTACTTAACATCACATTGAATCACTGAGCCTGGAGATTGACCTAGCAACAGGCATTATAATTTTAGATGATATTTAAATATACCTAATAAAGTATTGCTAACAAAATATACACTAGCATTTATTCAGTAATGTTGTTTAGTGTTTCTTGTTTGAAAATTTTCTTCAGGAGCTTATGGAAGTGATTAAATTGTAATGGTGGCCTATGCATATAAATGATACTACATGGCTTTGTTTGGATAAAACAAGCTACATGTCACACCTTTATACATGTAATAATTACATTCTCAATGAAAACATTGCAGATAATGAGTACGGCAATTTGTAAAGCCAATAGTGGTGATGATTGAAGGCTACATGGATTAAGCGAAGTCTTGGCCAGAATCTTGGAGGCAAGGGTTGAGAGACGTGCAGCATCATAGAAAACGTGTAAGAGCGACCCTGCACTACACTACCTCCTCCACCTCCATCATACTCGGGAAATACTATTTTCTCGCAACTGTGAGTACATTTCTGGCAGATTGTAGCTCGTGCAGGTGTAGCTACACTCCCGGGACACTGCGTGGGTTTCGTCCTAATGTTGAGGTCAGAGAGCTCGCTGCTGGGTTCATTTTAAGAGGGAAAATAGTTAGTTTTTGTGGTAGCAACAACGCAGGATACCAGAGGTAACTCCTCCATTACGTACTCTGTCCACTTGTACTCTAGGTAGAGTCCATAGCGGAAAAAAGTATTGTACTTGGTACTCGTACCACATTAACTAGGTAAAACTATGTTAAATAAGACTAAAACTAAGAGTGTTTCAGGTATTAGGGTTATGTATGTTGAGGATATCCTTGGAGCCTTGATTGACTACTGGGTTATCCTACTTTAAATGTCATCCTTAGGTGAATCTTGGGCTGTCCTAAGACAAACATTGGTTCTAGGGTAGGTGTTGGGTTTTCCTAGGGTAGGTGTTGGGTTTTCCTAGGGTAGGTGTTGGGTTTTCCTAGGGTAGGTGTTGGGTTTTCCTAGGGTAGGTGTTGGGTTTTCCTAGGGTAGGTGTTGGGTTTTCCTAGGGTAGGTGTTGGGTTTTCCTAGGGTAGGTGTTGGGTTTTCCTAGGGTAGGTGTTGGGTTTTCCTAGGGAAGGTGTTGGGTTTTCCTAGGGTAGATATTTGGGTTATCCCAGGTTAATTTTTTTTTTAAAGTTTTACAGGCTGACCTGTTATATTACCTCAGCTCATGTCAAAGCCCAACTGTAAGGTATACTGCCACCCCCAGGATGCAACCCACAATAGTCTACTAACACCCAGGTGAACAGGGACAATATATGTAAAGAAACATTCCCATCGTTTCCACCCGTGCAAGGATTCAAACCGTGGCCCCTCACTATGTGACCTGGGGTACATTGTGGTATCCTAGGTTAAATATTGGGTTACTCAAGATTAGATAAGATTAAGATTCTTTATATCCAATCACTGCTTTAGAAAATATAATCAGAAAGCCCATAGGATACACAGCATTTTGGGCAAAACTTAGTCTAGCTGCAAGAATTATGTAGCATGGTTTATCATTTAAGAATCTGTACACGCCTGGTTGATCAGGCTCTGATCCAACATGAGGCCTGGTCACGACCGGGCCGCAGGGGCGTTGACCCCTGGAACTCTCTCCAGGTAAACACGGTTTTAACAGGAAGTTAAAAAAATAATTGTCTTGAAAAAATGGTGAGTCATTCATATATGAACTTATCTTCAGATAACTTCTGTTGCATTAAATTTTATCAGCATACATATTCAAAGTTAGGTACAATACTTGTATATTCTGTGTGAAATTCTCAGCAAAATGGCTGATATCTTCGATGCTCTCAATCATCTCAGTCGACAGGTGCAGGGTGGTGGAGTCAACATCATCGAAGCGGAAGAAAACCTGAAGGCTTTTCAAAAAAAGCTACCGTTATGGAAACGACGAACAGAGAATGATAACTTTGCAAACTTTTCCCTGCTGGACGACTGTGAAAGTAAGATTGAAGACGTGTCTGGAATCAGACATTTCTGTACCCGGGGAACTGAAGCAAGCAATTGCCATGCAATTAGATGAGCTCGCAGTCTCTCGACGGATACTTTCCCACCAGAGTCATATCCAGCATGGGTGAGACAGCCATTCACGTTCAGTGTTGCGACACCAGATGTCAATGATGAATACCTTGATGAAATCATTGAACTTCAGCAGACCCAGGTTCAACAGCAACGCTTCAGAACAACGTTCTCAACGTTTTGGTGTCACCAAATCGTAGCATACCCTCTTATTGCTAAGAAAGCCCATGAGATACTCATGCCGTTTGTTGCAATGTATCTTTGCGAGCAATCCTTTTCAAGGATGGTAGACATCAAAACGAAGAAAAGAAACAGACTTTGTTGCGAAAATGATATGAGAGTGGCACTTGCCAAGGTGAGAGTGGCACTTGCCAAGGTGAAGTGGCACTTGCCAAGGTGAGTGGCACTTGCCAAGTGAGTGGCACTTGCCAAGGTGAGGTGGCACTTGCCAAGGTGAAGTGGCACTTGCCAAGGTGAGAGTGGCACTTGCCAAGGTGAAGTGGCACTTGCCAAGGTGAGAGTGGCACTTGCCAAGGTGAGAGTGGCACTTGCCAAGGTGAGAGTGGCACTTGCCAAGGTGAGTGGCACTTGCCAAGGTGAGAGTGGCACTTGCCAAGGTGAGAGTGGCACTTGCCAAGGTGAGAGTGGCACTTGCCAAGGTGAGAGTGGCACTTGCCAAGGTGAGAGTGGCACTTGCCAAGGTGAGAGTGGCACTTGCCAAGGTGAGAGTGGCACTTGCCAAGGTGAGTGGCACTTGCCAAGGTGAGATGGCACTTGCCAAGGTGAGAGTGGCACTTGCCAAGGTGGAGTGGCACTTGCCAAGGTGAGATGGCACTTGCCAAGGAGAGTGGCACTTGCCAAGGTGAGTGGCACTTGCCAAGGTGAGAGTGGCACTTGCCAAGGTGAGAGTGGCACTTGCCAAGGTGAGTGGCACTTGCCAAGGTGAGAGTGGCACTTGCCAAGGTGAGTGGCACTTGCCAAGGTGAGTGGCACTTGCCAAGGTGAGGTGGCACTTGCCAAGGTGAGTGGCACTTGCCAAGGTGAGTGGCACTTGCCAAGGTGAGTGGCACTTGCCAAGGTGAGAGTGGCACTTGCCAAGGTGGAGTGGCACTTGCCAAGGTGAGAGTGGCACTTGCCAAGGTGAAGTGGCACTTGCCAAGGTGAGGTGGCACTTGCCAAGGTGAGAGTGGCACTTGCCAAGGTGAGAGTGGCACTTGCCAAGGTGAGAGTGGCACTTGCCAAGGTGAAGCCGCGCATTTCTGAACTTGTCTCTGAAATGCAACAGCAAAAGTCACATTGATTTGCAGTTTTGATTGAAATCATATTTTGAAGAAATCATATTTAATTTTTCCAATTACAAAGGGTTCGGTGAATGCATGGATGAAACTTGCGGGGTTCAGTACCTCCAACAAGGTTAAGAACCAATGAGATAGACTATTGCACACCCTCTCATTCCTCTGTTTTGTGTGAAGACAGGATCTTGCACATACTGTAAAGTGTTATTCAATCATGGCATTCATTAATCACTTCCTCTCTTTAGACTTTGCATCAGACAGTGGACATCTCTCCTGCAAATTTCTAAAAAAAAAGTTTGTATATTTGCATGAATTCAAATGTAGCCTTTTAAAATGTTTACAGTTTGTGGTATTTTACAGATTGATCATCATGCTGGTTAGAAGACTTTCAACATTGTCCTTGTTGGCATCAATCAACAAAATTGCTCCTGCTTGAATAGTCAATCTTTTTACTCCTTTCTTTGGGCCAGTATTTAGAAATTTACAATTTTGTGTAAATAATCTTCTTCCAATTGGTTTTGAATACCATTTTCAATACATACTCTATTCTTCTATAAACTTTGAAAAATTTAGTAAACGCTAGTCAACATGGATGATTCAAGGACCATCGAGCCACCAAGTGGAGCATTTGGCATTCCTAAATGGATAATGAAAAAAGGAATGAGGTATGTTATTCTGAACTTAATGTATGTATTAATTTAGTTATCTTTAAAACAGTAATTTAAGGTATACAGTTGAATGATGGATTTAATGCTTTTACTTTATGCTTGATGACATTCATCAGAATGCCTTAATGCTGGTGAAGGGCTCATTATTCAAGGAACTGGAGCTACCCTCTTCCTTGAATCAAAAGTTATTACCTCCCATTCCAAAGGTGCTGTATGGCCCCTGCATGTTTAGGACTTTCCCATGCGTGTACTCTGTAATATGCAAAAATTAGGGAAAAGTGCTAAATCTGTAAGTCGTGCAGTGCCTGGGCAGTCTGAAGTGACTGATGCTTCATTCATTGGGGTTTGAGGTAATTTCAAGTGCTCTGATTACTACAGTAATATCCCTTAGACCATACCTATGCCAAGAGTTTTTCCTCATGTTAAGAGGAAAAATTCCTGAGCATATTAATGACTAGGAGACAAACAGAAAAGTGTTTGACATGTTATATCACCAGGGACATAAGTAAAAAAGTTCTTTATCACTAATTTGTCTGAAACCCTTGAATTGCACAAATGTATTTCTTTTCAGGGAACTAAGGTAACATGGTTTTAGAAAAGCTACAAGATGCATTTTCAGTAAGCTTGAAAACATAAGGTGTAAATTATTCCATAATTGTCTGAAAGACGTGTAAAATTGTTACAGCTTGCCTGCAGGTATTACTCGAACCTATAATACCTTTTTTTCATGTGATGGGGTGCATTTTCTACTGCTTTGATAATAAAATTATTTTTTGCTTATAATGTAGTTGGAGATAAGTTTTGATCTTTTTGTGCTCTATATTTACCTTGGGGAAGTGGAGAAGAATATTTCCTCTTAAGTCGTGCATGTCGTAAAAAGCAACGAAAATGCTAGGACCAGGGGACTAGTAAACCTCTTCTCCTGTGTAAAAACTATAGTTTTTTTCTTTTTTGGGTCACCCTGCCTCAGTGAGAGGCGGCCAGTAGTATGTTGAAAAGAAAAAATATTTAACAAATTTGCAGAACTGAAATATTTGAAAATTTTAGTGGGGTAACAGATGGGTTTTTTCCATTATCAGTGATTTAAACAAGTTTCTGTTCTGCAGAAGTGTACAAAAGCTTTAAAACTCAATTATTGCTGCGAAGGTATTAACCCTTTCACTGATCACACCCCTGAAATTAATATTGCTTTTTTTTTTTTTTTAAGATGGTAGATAATCTTTTTCTGGAGATAATGGCACCAAAAGTACAAAAATTGATGTAAAACTTATGGAATTATACAAGCACAAACTTAGCGTTCTCAGGGCAATTTATTTATGGGCAATTTTGCCGAATTTGAGTCCTATTTTCAGCCTATTGCTTTAATCATCCAAATTCTTGGCAATTTTGCTAGTATGCCTGCCATTATATTGATTGAACACAAGAAACCACCCATTCAACTATTACAACTACCCTATAATAAAGTGCACAGAAGTTGGTAATTTGGCCAGTTTTACACAAATTTAAAAATAATTCTAATTTAAAAACCGAGCCCAAAGTAAACACTGTAAACACTGTTCATTATTCACATCACCAGGCCCCTCCTGCATTACACTTGCTCTCTATTTTATATTCATCATTACACAAATAATGAACTTTTGCTCTATTTTTGGTTAATAAAATAAAACTCGGAATGATTGGTCATGACTAATGGTGTCCCAATAATTGAAGTACATAGATCTAGTAAAAATTCTTAAAACTGGTCATGGGAGGGCCTTGCTCATCCTCGTGGAAATCAGCAAATATAAAATTTCTGATTTTTAGCCATATTTCAAGCTACTTCCAGTCTTGAAACCAACCCAAAATCATCTCTGTTTCAGTTGTATGTCTTCCATTCTGTCATTTGATACAAAGAAACAACCATAAAAAATTAGCAATCTAGAAAGCACCTCAGTTGGTACTTTAAACCGAACACTAGGCCAGAGTTTTGTTTTTCCCCATCTTGTACTGCTTGGGGCAGGATTTTTTTTATACTATGCATGCACACTGCTCACTCATTCTCTCGTATCTGTGCCAAAATTTACTTCTCACAACATATTTGAGGGAGCTGTGTTTAAATTGCAGGTCTGTGCGAGTGATGCTGGCATCAGTAGCGTAGACCTACGTAAGAGACAGTGAACAGGTTAATTATTTTTGGTCCCTAACTACATCCCCATCCAACTTTTAAAATTCAAACACTACTTTACCCCCCCCTATACAATCCCTTTCATATCTCCAGCTAACTAGTTATCCTAAATTCCATCGTTGATTTTAACATTCTTGTACCTCCAACAGCATGTCCATGGCAAAAAAGGAACTTTCCTTCACTTCTCAAACATGGTAACATGAATCTGCTGGACACTCAAGACCTTAGCTCAGTGTCCTTCACACTCGCCTTCCAACCCTTCCTCTCGTGTTTCCTGGTTTTTTTTTCCTCTCTCCAGCTATCCTAGGTGTGTGCAGTCTCTCCTAACTCAGTCTGTCTTGTTATGTCTTTTATGTTTAGACCATCTTAACTCCCCCCTACCTGCATGGTGGAACTCCTCTTAATGATCTAAACCAGAGAATAGTTCATTAAGTGAAAAATATATTAAGGGTATTGTATTTTCTCAGTGAAGCCCAAATATTTTTTTTTAATCCTTTCTTTCACTGTCTCTTGCATAGATCTACTTCATTGATGCCAGTGTCACTTGCACAGTGCCCTCAAATATGCTGTGAGTGGTAAATTTTGGCCTAGAAATAAGAAAACAGATCTGTAATGAGTATGCTCAGTATAATAAAAAATCCTGCCCCATACAGTGTATGATTAGAAAAACGAACCTCTAGCCTTGTGTTTGGCTTAAAATAGTGACCGAGGTATTTTCTAGGGTGTTTTTTATGGTTTTATTTTCTGTGTATCAGTTGATAGAATGGGAGACACAGTAATAGTAAAAGAGTTTTCTGGTGTGTTTCATGCCAAAAGTAGCTTGAAATAGGGTCCAAAGTGGCATAATTTCCCACGCCTTTCCTGGTTTGTTTCATGGGTTTTTAATAGGTTTGCTTCAGTTGGGATGGCCTAAACCATGACTAATCATAGTTTTATTAATTCAAGAAATGAAACATTTAGCTTTAGTGGCCAGAATGCCTACGGTGTTTATTTTGAACTGTTTTTTTTTTTTTCAAATTGGATTTTTTAATTGTGTAAAATTTGCCAAATTACCAATTTGTGCATATTATAGTTTTGATGGTTGAATTGGTCAAATTGGGCATTGGAATAGGCTTAACCATTTGAGGGTGGATCCTGTTGTACTACAACTTTGAAGCCCAAATCGATCCCGTAGTTCTACGCCATGAGCTCAGCTCACTCAGGTAAGTTGAGTGGTAAATTTGGGCCTAGATTTGAGAGTGGGGGTCTGTGCAGTGAGTGAGCACCATATTAAAAAAATCCTGCAGCACGCAGTGCATAATGGGAGAAACAACTGCGTCTTTGTGGTATTTTTTTGTATGGTTTTTATGGTTGTATTCTTGGTTTCTTGATTTCATTTAATAGAATGGAATACACATTACAAAAATAGAGATGATTTTGATTGGTTTTAGGACTAAAAAAGCTTGAAATTGAACTCTTAAGTAGCGGAAATGTTTAATTTTTGCCGATATTCCAGAGTACACAGATGATGTCACTTGTCTAATATATGTCCATCTGTCCAGTCTGATATACTTTTAGGAATGCACTAACATTATTTATACAATTATTACAATAATGCGATAGTCTGCATAACTGTGTAAATTTTCTATTTTTTGTGAATAAAAATTCTAAATGGAATTCATGCGTAATACTGGAGAGTCCTTGGGACATAACTAATGAACAGAGGAAATGTTATTTTAGTGCCAGGAATGTCTGCATTGTTTATTCTGGACCCTGTTTTGAAATTGGCATTTCTTTAATCTTGTGTTAAATTGGCCAAATTACAATTTCTGATGACTTTATTGGGTAGTTGAAATAGTCGAATGGGTGGTTTCTTGTACTCGATCGATAGAATGAAAATGGCTAAGAATTTGGTCAACTGGAATAATGTAATTGGCCTAAAATTCAACTCAAATTGGGCAAAATCGCCTGTGTAAATATCGCTGACACAGCAAAAGCATAATTTTGTCAGTTTTCCATCAAATTTGGTACTTTTTGTTTTACCTTCAGAAAAATATTTTCTACCATTTCATTTTTTTTCCGACCCTGAGAGTAAGTTTGAGAACGGGTCCTGACCCTCAAAGGGTTATCAAAATAACTCAAATTGGGCAAAATTGTCCCTCTGTAAATTGAGCCCAGACAGCCAACTTTATGCCTGTATAATTTAATTTTTTTTTTTATCAAATTTCACACATTTGGTGTTACTACTCAAAAAGATTCTCTACCATTTTGGAAGATTTTTTAAATCTTGATACTGTCAGGTCTTTTAATTTTGTGGGTTGCATCAATGAAAGGGAATATTAAAAAAAATGGAACTGCCAGAGAAGGATTCATTGTTTAGTAGTATGCTTAACATAATAATATGAAATATCAAAATATTGGAAGAAATATCACATTGTGTTTTTCTTATTGTTTGGTTGTGGCAACTTGTAGGCTCTGTCCCTAGGCCCATAGGTCAACATCCATCACACATGAGACAGTTGTTGTCAGAAACTGGATCACTACCTATACCAAGTGCCAGTTTCAACCAGGCTGTGGGTCAGCAGGCTGGTAACCAACAACCTGGTTAAACAGGTGAACAGGAAAGTTTGGCCTCCTTTTTCTCCAATCAAACCTGAATATAAATAAGTTCTATAAATAAGGTCTTGAGGATATCTCTCGAAGAGAGAACCCGCAATAATGGATTCAAATTGAATAAGTTTAGATTTAGAAAGGATATAGGAAAATATTGGTTTGGAAATAGGGTAGTTGATGAGTGGAACAGTCTGCCTAGTAGGGTCATTGAAGCTAGGACCTTGGGTAGTTTCAAACTTAGGTTGGATAAATTCATGAGTGAGAGGGGTTGGATTTGAGTGGGAGTTGCACGTGAGTAAATGAAGTTATCAAAGCTTATTTCTTGGGTAGCATTGAAAATTAGGTTGAACAAATATTCTGTTAGTGGGATGGAATGTGAAGGACCTGCCTAGTATGGGCCAACAGGCCTGCTGCAGTGTTCCTCCTTTCTTATGTTCTTATGTTCTTATGAATACCCTCACCTTGCTTGAAGAGTTTATTACATTTTGGGACTTTCTGTAATGTGTGCTGTTTGGTCTATTGACTTTGGATATTGTACCAAATGCAAGCAATAGACTAAGTGTTTGTATTTCAATTTGATATTGATTTATGTACAGTTATGGGAAATCAGTTTATAATGGCAAATTTATGTCTTAAACAGTATTGTTTTCCATAAGTTGACAATTAAATTGGGCATATAGCATTACAATAATTGGTATGGGCACCGTCCTTCCCCCCCTTTCCCTCTACTGCAGGTATTGTACTATAGTATATTCTGTACTTGTAAGTTTGACACCCAAAGCAGACTTGTGTGATGGCTGAACATCAACACAAGTTAGTTCATTTAACCCCAGGTAGGTTGGAGCACTACTGGAGTGTTTAAAAAAGTATTGGAAAGAGTATCATACAACATTGTTTGTAATGGGGAACGAGAGTCAGCCAATCTGTTACATTAATTGCTTTTCTATGTGTGTGTATTACAAGCTTTTCTTCTAGTTAGTTAGAGCCTTGTCAGGCAGAAGCATGTAATTTGCTACCTAACTTGTAGGGTTACTTTCTTTTCCTATAATTTTTAAATTCTTGGGAATTTGAATGTCGGCATGTCAAAGCAGAAAGTTTTCATCATTATGATGCTGTGTAACCTTTATCTTAAAATGGTGTTTTATGAATTGTTTGGTTGTAGGAGCATGCAGTTGGAATTATTACTATTTAGCCTTGGAATGTTTTATTATTAGGATTTTAGATTACAGATCAGGTCGATAAAATATTTATGCTCTTCATTTTCATTTTTGGCATTTTGTCAAAAAAATTCTAGTACATGTACAGTGGAACTTCGACTTACGAGTGCCCCAACATAAGAGTTTTTTGAGTTAAGAGCCGTCGCTCGGTCGAGTTTTTTCTCTTGAGTTACGAGCCAAAATCCGAGTTATGAGCGAGCTTTCCTCTCGAGGGAGGTTCCTTGACGCTGGTGAGGGGCTCTTGATCTAGGGAATTGGATCTGTGCTCCAGTTCCCTAGATTAATCCTGAATACCTTCCATTCCCTCCCCCCACAGGCGCTGTATAATCCTACGGGTTTAGCGCTTCCCCATTATAATAAATGGCGCCACTAGTTGGCACAGCGAATGCCATATCAGCTGAGCAGTGCACGTGTTTACCTCGCCGTGGAAACATTTCTCTTGTGTTTTGCTTATGTTTTGTGCAGTTATTTTGCCAAATTTCTTTTTTCTAACCATGGGTCCTATGAAAGTATGTGCAAAGAACAGTGCCGAGAAGAAAAAGAGAATGATGTCCATGGAGTTAAAGCATGAAATCATAGATAAACACAAGCGAGGTGTGCAGTTGATTTACTTGGCCAGGCAATACCAGCATAGTACTTCTACAATATGTACGATACTGAAGCAGGAGGAGTCGATAAAGGCTAGTAAATCAGTGAAAAGTTAAGTGAAAAAAAATGAAAAACAAATTGTAGCAGTTAAGTTCAGCAATAAAGTGTAGCAGTAAGAGTGTAGCAAGTAAGTTAAGCGATAGAAAAAGCACGAAATGAAACTAACTCCTCCAATGTTGTTGTTGTTAGGGGTTTATAGGGCCACTGACAGCATACGCTGCTCTGCCTATCTTTTCCACCCTCAACCTCCACCAGCATGCTCTCCAAGGTAAATACGTACACTTTATCAAGCCAATTTATATCTTTACATTCTCTATTATGTTTTTATACAATATTTCTTGTTATAAATACATTGTTTCAGTGTTTTCCTTATGAAATTAGTGATCTAGTGCAGTTAGCCTCACAAACACAGTTTTCTCATATAAGAGCATGGGAAGATATGGTCTTAGCGGGAATGGTCGCCACCATGTGTTGCATAATGACATATTTTATTCATTCTAGAGTATATATCATGTTTCTATGTTATTTATGTTGTTTATTACAGGGGAACCCCGAGTTTCGGCCATAATAAATATAATTAATCCGTTCCAGACCCAAAAATATTCACAAAAATACATTTTTTAAAGATTAACTATAGTTTTACATACACACAGCACAGATAAATATATATAAAGTAATAAATTTATAATTAACATTTAAAATAACATTTACTTACCTTTATTGAAGAGACTTGATGGCATCTGGAAGATAGGGAAGAGAGGGGGAGGGAGCACTCATTGTCTGGAAGGGGAATCCCCCTCCATAAGGACTTCAGGTAACAAGTCCCACTCTGGGGTTACTTTTCTTTTTCTTTTAATGCCACTAGGACCAGCTTGAGAGTCACTAGACCCCTGTCGCAATAACTGTCAAGAGTCCTCTGTTTCTGGCACCTCCTAAAGATGTCCCTAAAATGGGACATTGTTTTGTCACTGAACATGTTGCAGAGATGGGTTGTTTCAGCTTCCTCAGGGTGGTATTTCTCCACGAAACTTTGCAACTTATTCCACATTCCACACATGTCCTTAAGCACTGAAGAAGGCACCTCCTTCACTCCCTCTTCCTTCTCCTCCTGTGAAGTAAGTTCCTCAACTGTGGTCTGATTCTGTTCCAGATGAAGCTCTTGCAGCTTGTCAGTGATTAGCTCTTCCCTGTGGTTGTCCACCAACTCTTCCACATCCTCGCCACTCGCCTCCAACTCCAGGGACTTGCCCAATGCCACAATACCTTCCACAACAGGCAGAGGGTCGGCAGGGTCAGGGTCAGCCTCAAACCCTTCAAAATCCCTCTGTTGGACACAATCTGGCCACAATCGTCTCCAAGCAGAGTTCATAAGCCTTATAGGTAAGGCTTATGCAGTTGTAGATACTGAAGTGATTCCTCCAGAACTCTCTTAGGGTCAACTCAGTGTCTGAGGTCACTTCAAAGCACTTTTCAAACTGCTTTGGTATACAGTATTTTGAAGTTACAGATGACCTGCTGGTCCATGGGCTGGATGAGAGGAGTGGTGTTAGGAGGCAAGAACTTCACTGTGATGAACCTGAAGTCCCTAGATAAAAGGTCTGCCAAGTTTGGAGGATGAGCAGGAGCATTGTCCAGTAACAGGAGGCACTTGAGTGGCAATTTCTTTTCCTGGAGGTATTTTTTCACACTGGGGCCAAACACTTCATGGACCTTCTTTCTTTCAACACGTCGGCTGTTTCCCACCGAAGTGGGGTGGCTCAAAAGGAAAAACGAAAGTTTCTCCTTTTACATTTAGTAATATATACAGGAGAAGGGGTTACTAGCCCCTCGCTCCCGGCATTTTAGTCGCCTCTTACGACACGCATGGCTTACGGAGGAAGAATTCTGTTCCACTTCCCCATGGCGATAAGAGGAAATAAGAACAAGAACTAGTAAGAAAATAGAAGAAAACCCAGAGGGGTGTGTATATATATGCTTGTACATGAATGTGTACTAAGTGTAAGTAGAAGTAGCAAGACATACATAAGAACATAAGAATGGAGGAACACTGCAGAAGGCCTACTGGCCCATACAAGGCAGGTCCTTATCAAAACCACCACTACCTAAGAATTTATTCCCCTACTCACGACACCAATCAAACGCAGCCCCTCCCACTCATATATTTGTCTTGAGTATATCTCTCGAAGATAGAACCCGCAATAACCAATCCCACAAACAAAAACACCTTTCCAACCCAACTTTACTCCATCCATGGAACAAGCTCCGATAATCAGGGCACTACCAAAGAGCGAACTGAAGGAGCCGAAGCACCCGGTCCATCACCAGGGCACTGAAGGAGCGAAGCACCCGGTCCATCACCAGGGCACTGAAGGAGCCGAAGCCCGGTCCATCACCAGGGCACTGAAGGAGCCGAGCACCTGGTCCATCACCAGGGCATTGAAGGAGCGAAGCACCTGGTCCATCACCAGGGCATTGAAGGAGCGAAGCACCTGGTCCATCACCAGGGCATTGAAGGAGCCGAAGCACCTGGTCCATCACCAGGGCATTGAAGGAGCGAGCACCTGGTCCATCACCAGGGCATTGAAGGAGCGAAGCACCTGGTCCATCACAGGCATTGAAGGCAGCACCTGGTCCATCACCAGGGCATTGAAGGAGCCGAAGCACCTGGTCCATCACCAGGGCATTGAAGGAGCGAAGCACCTGGTCCATCACCAGGGCATTGAAGGAGCCGAAGCACCTGGTCCATCACCAGGGCATTGAAGGAGCCGAAGCACCTGGTCCATCACCAGGGCATTGAAGGAGCCGAAGCACCTGGTCCATCACCAGGGCATTGAAGGAGCCGAAGCACCTGGTCCATCACCAGGGCATTGAAGGAGCCGAGCACCTGGTCCATCACCAGGGCATTGAAGGAGCCGAAGCACCTGGTCCATCACCAGGGCATTGAAGGAGCCGAAGCACCTGGTCCATCACCAGGGCACTGAAGGAGCGAAGCACCTGGTCCATCACCCAGGGCATTGAGGACGGATATACCATGATCCATCACCGAACATTGAAGGAGCAAGCACCTGTCCATCACCGGCATTGAAGGAGCGAAGCACCTGGTCCATCACCAGGGCATTGAAGGAGCGAAGCACCTGGTCCATCACCAGGGCATTGAAGGAGCCGAAGCACCTGGTCCATCACCAGGGCATTGAAGGAGCCGAAGCACCTGGTCCATCACCAGGGCATTGAAGGAGCCGAAGCACCTGGTCCATCACCAGGGCACTGAAGGAGCCGAAGCACCTGGTCCATCACCAGGGCACTGAAGGAGCCGAAACACCCGGTCCATCACCAGGGCACTGAAGGAGCCGAAGCACCCGGTCCATCACCAGGGCACTGAAGGAGCCGAAGCACCCGGTCCATCACCTCAACCATTTCGCTAGTGACTGTGATATTACATAATTTATCTTCTTCTGGGCCTGAAATCTTGCATGTTTATGAGACAAAAAAGACACCAGCAATCCTACCATCATGTAAAACAATTACAGACTTCCGTTTTACACTCATTTGGCAAGACGTTAGTACCTCCCTGGGTGGTTGCTGTCTACCAACCTACTACCTAGGACTTCATGGACCTACTCTATGAAAATTTTCCTTGTGAACCATGCCCTATTATTGGCTTTCCACAACACAGTCTATCCTTGACGACATTATTTTTCTTGAAAACACTGGGATTTTCCAAGTGATATACAGTGGACCCCCAAGTATCGTAATTAATCCGTTCCAGGAGCTATTACTTAACATGAAGTTTACGAAATTCGAACCCTTATTTCCCATAAGAAATAATGTAAATACAATTAATCCGTTCCACAAAAAAAATATTCACATACTAAATAATTAAAAACAATATATATATATATATATACATTTACTTACCTTTATTGAAGAGTTGCAGGCATCTGGAAGATAGGGATGATGACAGGGGCAGGGGTTGGAAGGGAATCCCCTCCAAAGAACTTCAGGTAACAAGTCCCTCTTGGGGTTACTTCCTTCTTTTTCTTTTAATGCATGCCTGCTACACTCCCTGCATGCCTGCTCACTCCTGCATGCCTGCACTCCTGCATGCCTGCTACACTCCCTGCATGCCTGCTACACTACTCCTGCATGCCTGCTACACTCCCTGCATGCCTGCTACACTCCCTGCATGCCTGCTACACTCCCTGCATGCCTGCTACACTCCCTGCATGCCTGCTACACTCCCTGCATGCCTGCTACCTCCCTGCATGCCTGCTTCACTCCTGCATGCCTGCTACACTCCCTGCATGCCTGCTACACTCCTGCATGCCTGCTACACTCCCTGCATGCCTGCTACACTCCCTGCATGCCTGCTACACTCCCTGCATGCCTGCTACACTCCCTGCATGCCTGCTACACTCCCTGCATGCCTGCTACACTCCTGCATGCCTGCTACACTCCCTGCATGCCTGCTACACTCCCTGCATGCCTGCTACACTCCCTGCATGCCTGCTACACTCCCTGCATGCCTGCTACACTCCCTGCATGCCTGCTACACTCCCTGCATGCCTGCTACACTCCCTGCATGCCTGCTACACTCCTGCGTGCACTCCTGCATGCCTGCTACACTCCCTGCATGCCTGCACTCCTGCATGCCTGCTACACTCCCTGCATGCCTGCTACACTCCTGCATGCCTGCTACACTCCCTGCATGCCTGCTACACTCCCTGCATGCCTGCTACACTCCCTGCATGCCTGCTACACTCCCTGCATGCCTGCTACACTCCCTGCATGCCTGCTACACTCCTGCATGCCTGCTACACTCCCTGCATGCCTGCTACACTCCCTGCATGCCTGCTACACTCCCTGCATGCCTGCTACACTCCCTGCATGCCTGCTACACTCCCTGCATGCTCTGCTACACTCCCTGCATGCCTGCTACACTCCCTGCATGCCTGCTACACTCCCTGCATGCCTGCTACACTCCCTGCATGCCTGCTACACTCCCTGCATGCCTGCTACACTCCCTGCATGCCTGCTACACTCCCTGCATGCCTGCTACACTCCCTGCATGCCTGCTACACTCCCTGCATGCCTGCTACACTCCCTGCATGCCTGCTACACTCCCTGCATGCCTGCTACACTCCCTGCATGCCATGCTCACCTCCCTGCATGCCTGCTACACTCCCTGCATGCCTGCTACACTCCCTGCATGCCTGCTACACTCCTCCTGCCTCCTGCATGCCTGCTACACTCCCTGCATGCCTGCTACACTCCCTGCATGCCTGCTGCACTCCCTGCATGCCTGCTACACTCCTGCATGCTGCACACCTGATGCCTGCTACACTCCCTGCATGCCTGCTACACTCCCTGCATGCCTGCTACACTCCCTGCATGCCTGCTACACTCCCTGCATGCCTGCTACACTCCCTGCATGCCTGCTACACTCCCTGCATGCCTGCTACACTCCCTACACTCCCTGCATGCCTGCTACCACTGGGGTGCCACTAGGAAGCTTCTTTGGACCCATGGTGACTTATTTCACAGTGACAATCACTAAACCACCAAAAAAGACACCAAATGTATTGTGAATGTTTGAAAGCGCGCGCTGGGTAATGTTCTCTCAATGGTAAACAACGCTTCACTGGTGGGCGTCCTGCGCAGGCGCGGAGCAGGCGGACAGGTCAAATACGTTACGAAACACGAGCCCGTTTACAATACACGAAATCGAAAAAAGCTTACGAAACACGATTTTTACGATATATGAGCCTTACGATACTCGGGGGTCCACTGTATGAGTAAAGGCTTCACTTTAAAATCCCAACTAGCATTAGAACAAAACAAGCGAGTTAGCCTGTCTTTCATAGGCTTGTGTCCTGGCAGTGCCTTTTTCTCCTGAGTAATGTAGGTCCTGTTTGGCATTTACTTCCAAAACAGGCCTCTTTCATCAAAATTAAACACTTGTTGGGGTTCAAATTTTTGTGTCTACGTACCCCTTAAATTCATTCACAATTTTTCAGCCGCATGTTTGTCTGAACTTTGTCTCGCCATGCCTTATCACACTGTGTATGCCACTACGCTTCTTAAATCTGTCAAACCAGCCTCTGCTGGCCTTAAACTCTCTAACATCAGCACTGGTTCCAGGCATTTTCTTGACAAGATCTGCATGCAACTGCCATGCCTTTTCACATATGATGGCCTTGGAAATACTATCACCTGCTGTCTGTACCCCTCAAGGGAGGTTCCTTGACGCTGGTGAGGGGCTCTTGATCTAGGGAATTGGATCTGTGCTCTAGTTCCCTGAATTAAGCCTGAATACCTAACACATCCCCCCCACAGGCGCTGCATAATCCTACGGGTTTAGCGCTCCCCCTTGATCATAATAATAATAATAATAACCTGCTATCTGTTTATTGTTTATCCACACCATCAACAACTTCTCAAAATCTTCCACTGTTTGTGATCTATTTTTGGCAAACATGTCAACACCTTTCACAACATCAGCTTCCTTGAGTTCTTTTCTCTTTGCCAGGATAGAAGTGATAGATTTGTTTTTTCCGTACATCCTGGTAAGCTCCCCCACACGTATGCCACTCATATTTTTCTACTATCTCCTTCAGTTCTATGGTGTTCCTCACTTTCTTTACCACAGGGGTGCCACTAGGAAGTTTCTTTGGACCCATGGTGACTTATTTCACAGTCACACTCAATAAACAAGCACTAAACAGAATGAATTTATTGTGAAATGTTTGGATGAGTGCTCAGGGTAATGTTCACTCAAGGGTAAACAACGCTAGACTGGCTCACGACGCCTGCATGGTGAGGCACGCAAGCACGGGCAGGTCTGGTATGCCGGCTGAAACTCGGAGCAATGGCCGAAATTCGGGACAAAATTCGGCTGAAAAAAGCGGCCGAAACTCGGGGTTCCACTGTATGTCATATTAGATCAATTGTTAGATAAATAAGCCGTAGAGTTGATATTAGCGTTATATTGAAGTATTTTGTCCTGCCTCCCGAGAGCAGGAATTCCACTTGAATGGATTAATGGCATTTCAATTAATTTAAAAAAGGAAAATTGATTTGATATATGAGCAAGTTGAGCTACAAGCTAGGTCACGAAATGGATTAAACTCGTAAGTCTAGGTTCCACTGTATTTTGCTTCCACTCTGGCTCATATTTAATATTCTTAAGTTTTTATTTAAAATAGTTTAACAGGTATAACTAAACTTGACCAAATTGGTTTGGCTTGTAACAGATATGAGGTAGATGACTTCATAGTATCCCCACCTTCAAATGAAGATGGAGGCTTCCTTCACCTCGGCTCTGGACGAAACCCACGATCATGGCTGCGCCCATCCAGCTTTGGCTATACCGACCAGGAAATGTCAATGTCTGTTGAGGTGTGTGCATTGCCTAGGAGACTACAGTAGTGTTGGCCTTATGGGGATCTTGTATGTAAAGCTTTACTTATTTTTTTCTTGAATTTTTTGCTTGCTGTTACAGTAACTTTGGGTGTTCTAATTGCCACTTCATAGTACAAGGGCATTTCAGTAAATATGGTAACATAATACTGCATTCAAAAGTTACTCTGCTATTTAAATACGTAAGCATAACACTTGTTTTGCTTCCTTGTTTACTACCTCTCGTATCATAATTCCTAATATTACGAAGATGGCTGGAATTTTGTAAATGGTAATGGATCAAGATTTTTCGTCTTGAGTGGGTATTTGGATGTAAAAAAAAAAATTTCATTGCTAAATTGTGAAGACTCCACTTAATACAAAGTATCCTTCAGAGACTCAAGAGTTACGTTCCTAGAGTTCTCCATGAATTTGAAGTGTGAATTTGAAAGTCTAATTTTACAGTATTTCTTCTATTGACAGCAATGCTTTTTGTAACAAAAGCAAGAGTTTTAAAATATAAGAGTCACCTCTTGCTGTGCCAGTTACAATATTGTCCAGGTGCAACTGGTATAACAGTTTTCCTGTTCAGTATTGAAGCCACTCTGTAGTAGTAGTGTGCCAAAGTATCTATACTGGCTGCTTTTGATGGTACTAATATCGGCAAAAAGTTTGGTATCTTCTCATCCCTGCTCTAAAGTTAACTTTCTTTTGTCCTGTTTGACAGTTCACCTAGTAATTGGCCTTTATAAAGTTCTACATACAGCTAAACTTTTGTCAAAATAAAAGTTAGCTATGCAGCTTCTTTATCTTCCTGGCCCTGCTCAGGTTGAAACACCTGTGACAATGTGCTTCATTAACTCCACATTGTCAGATGTTCTTGCTGAACCACATGCTGTTCTTGCTGGTACAGCTGTTGAGGGTTCTGACCTATCTACTCATCAAACTGTGTAAAAGCACTATTCCTAGTGATGTGCCTTCATGGCCAACATGTTACTCAAGCAGGACCAACTGCATGGCTTTAATTGGGTGTGAGTACCTATTTGTGTGCTCTTACCTACATAGATTATGATGTGTCATAGTATCGTGTTCATGTAACACGTGTGGGAAATGAGATATATGCATCATATAGAGTGCAAATGTCCATGATATGGAAACACTTTATTCCTTAGACAAGAGAAGTCAAGATCCATTCTGGGCAGTGTTTTAGGACCAAGATCTGCTGCTTGTAAATTTACTCTAGTCTAGAGTGACATGAAAGACAAAGTAGTGTCATACAGGCTGTTGTTGGAAAATGTTCTATGTTGCTGTGCTGAGGCATCATCCTACACTAAAATTTCACTAACTGCCTATCACATCCATCTTTGTTAAACGTGTGTACCTACTTGGAGTTTAACAAATAAGTCATTTCTGGAGGGTGGTGTAAGACCACCAGTCTGTGCCCACATGTGGCACTTGGTAGCTTCTATCTCTTCATTTCACTAGTTGGTAATATGCGATTCAACAAAGAGCAGCAGGCATGTAAATGATTGCTCAATGCTTGATACTAACTTCTCTTCAGCTGGGTTGATGCATTGGCTTCATGAGGGATGGTCCACTAAAGTATCTAGTCTGAGGCATTAAAAGTAATGTTATGGTATTATTATTGGCTGTACATTGAGCTCTGTTGGAATAAGTATCAACAATTACCTTACGGAAGTGTCTATGTATATAAAAGCTTGTGCTGGGGTGGCAGTGTTTATTCTGCATGTTTTTTCTTGCTCTTATTTTTGGCATGTATCCCTAATCCCTATTCTCTTGTAATGTTAGTGGTTCTCTAGCATCCAGTGACTTTAACAGTTCCATAGTGATATTGTGCTATAACACCCACTGCTGTGCAAGTTTGTTTTCTGGTACAAAAAATTTAGATTAACATGATCTTATAGGTACAGACAGGCCATGCTTTACAGCATTTCACTAATACAGCATTTTTCAATTATATCCATTCTTTATTGATTCACACTTCCTAAAATAAATATATTCACCACTCACTATAAGCTAAGGATGAATATATTTTAAGGTAAGTAATGTGTGTACTGTATATGCATATTTTAGGCCTAGCTATATTGGTCATTTAATATTATAGTGTAAACATGTTATCAGGCTTATGCATTTTAAAGTGAAAAAAAGACTACAATTCACTTTACAACAATTTTTGCCTTACAGCAGTAGCCCAGAACCTATCCTGCTGTATAAGTGGGACCCTCCTGTACTATAGCTTATTTGTGGATTTTTGTTCACAGGTAAAATATAAAATATGAATATGGTGCCATAAATTGACCTTGTAAATAAAGTGGTACAGTGGATCCTCCATTTTTGTGATTAACCCGTTCCACAGAGTCTGACGAAAGCCGAAATTCACGAAAACTGAAACCATTTTCCCCCTTAAGAAATAATGTAAATCCGATCCAGATACCCAAAAGTATTAACAAAAAATAACTTTTTTAGAGATTAAATATAGATTTACATACAGAAAAGAATGACAAATCAATATAATGTAATAATAAAATGTATAAATGAACATTTAAATCACTATTACATACCTTTATTGAAGATTCTTGTTGGTGTATGGAAGACGGGATAAGGGGAGAGGGAGGTCTGATTGTTTGGAAGGGGAATCCCTTCCATAAAGACTAGGTACCAAGTCCTCATCCGGGGTTACTTCCCTTCGTCCCTTTTCTCTTCGTCTACATTCACTCCTGTCTTCCCTTCAGCTCCCACCTCTATATGTTCATGTGATATCTCCCTTTCCCCTACCCCCTTGGGAAGTTCCTGCTGTCCGTGTCTGCTCTATTCTCTACCTTGTGCGAAAGCCCAACTACCTACGGCGGCTTCTAGCTCTTTCTTTCTAGACCACTTCCGTTCTCATTCCCATGCCATCGCAGTATACACCGATGGTTCAAAGTCATCTGACGGCGTCGGATTCGCAGCAGTGTTTCAGGACAGCGTTGTTCGAGGGCATCTATTACCCTCGGCTAGCATATTTACGGCTGAATTGTATGCCATTCTTGTGGCACTTATCCGTATTGCATCTATGCCTGAGTCACCATTTGTGGTCGTTTCAGACTCCCTTAGTGCTTTACAGGCTATCCGTAAAATTGATACACCTCACCCCCTAGTTCTTCGTATCCACCTTTGGTTACGCCGTATCTCTAGCAAGCACAAAGATATTGTTTTCGTTGGGTCCCTGGTCATGTTGACGTACAGGGCAATGAACAGGCAGACACTGCTGCGTGGTCAGCAGTACATGACCTTCCAGTTTCATATAGAGGTGTTCCTTTTACGGACTATTTTGCGGTCATTGCTACCCACCTTCGCACCCGTTGGCAACAACGCTGGTCTGACCTGCTAAATAACAAACTTCATTCTATTAAACCAAGTATATGTTTCTGGTCTTTTCTTGTCACCAAATGTCAAGGTCTGGGCTACACTCCCGTCTCGCATTAGCCACACTCGCTTACGAGGTATCTCATGGAGAGGCTCCCTGCCCCTCTCTGTGAGCATTGTCAGGTTCCAATGTCTGTTCGACATATTCTGTTGGAATGTCCACTTTATCAACGAGCGTGCAGAATTTACCTCCAACGGCGTCTTCGCTCTGCGGCCCTTTCTTTACCTTTCCTTCTTGCTGATGGACCCTCCTTTAATCCTGACACTCTCGTTGACTTTTTGACAGAAACTGACTTACTACACAAACTCTAAAGATTATACCTTTAGCACCTCCCTCAGTCCCTTCTACCTCGATATCTTGCTACTCTCTCTCCCTGCACTATCCACTGTCCTGCTGCACTCCATACCCTACTAATCGTCCATCTCCCTCTTACACCCCATTCTCCCTGCATCCTGCAATAACCTGCAGCACTGTATGACCCTTGTGGTTTAGCGCTTCTATTTGATTATAATAATAATAATCTGGGATTTTCAGAGTGATACACCAGTAAAGGCTTCACTTTTAAATCCCCACTAGCGTTACCACACAACATTAGAGTTAGCCTGTCTTTCATAGGCTTGTGTCCTTGCATTGCCTTTTCCTCCTGTGTGATGTAGGTCCTCCTTGGCATTTTCTTCCAAAAGAGGCCTGTTTTGTCACAATTAAACACTTGGGGTTTGAAATTTTCAGCCTCTACATATTCTTTAAAGTTGCGCACAAATTTTTCAGCCCCTTATTTATCTGAACTGGCACCCTCACCATGCCTTACAACACTGTGTATGCCACTTCGCTTCTTAAATTTTTTGAACCAGCCTTTGCTGGCCTCAAATTCATCATTATCACTGGTTTCAGGCATTTTCTTGACAAGATCGGTATGCAACTGCCTTGCTTTTACACGTATGATGGATTGCACAACACTATCACCCGCTAGCAGTTTTTGGTTTATCCACAGCAACAACAATTTCTCCATATTTTCTATTGTTTGTGATCTCTGTTTTGTTATTGTATTCACCCCTTTCGCAACATTAGCTTCAGTGATTGCTTTTCTCTTATACACAATGGAACCGATGGTTGTTGGGGCTTTCTTGTACGTATATCCTGGCGAGCTCGGCAATACCTACACCACTATCATATTTTTCTATTATTTCTTTTCAGTTCTATGGTGTTCCTCACTTTCTTGACCAAAGAAGTGGCACTATGAGCTTTCTTTGGGCCCATGGTAGCTTATTTAGTAGTCACACACAATAATCAAGGGCCAAAAACAATGAATTGTTAATAAATGTTTTGTATAAACTCCTGGGGTGATGTTCACTCAAGCGTAAACAATGCTAGACTGCGTGACAATGTGCGAGGGAGGTGCGTGGGTGGCGGCCTATGGCCTTTGTATGTGCGCGGCACTGGTGGACAGGTTCCGGACCAAGCACGAAAACAGAGGGAATCACACGAAAACAGAAGTAAATTTTCCTCCAAAAAACTGCACAAAAACGGAAACACGAAAACAGAGATACACGAAAACGGAGGGACCACTGTAATGTCCTTGATGGTGGTGGATGTGGAGGTAGATACTGCTTGTGTTTATTTTTCCATTGTGTCAGTATTTTATACCATTTATTTCCAGTGTTCCTCCTTTCTTATGTTCCTATGAGTGAGAGGGGTTGCATGTGAGTGGGACTTGCACATGAATAAATAGAATTATCAAAGCTTATTGCTTGGGTAGCATTGAAAATTGCGTTGGGCAAATATTCTGTTAGTGGGATGGATTGTGAAAGACTTGCCTAGTATGGGCCAACAGGCCTGCTGCAGTGTTCCTCCTTTCTTATGTTCATATGTTTTTAAATGTTTATACAGAAGTGTACTGTATATTGTAATAAATAGAATTGAGGAAATCAGGTCTAATACAGTGGTACCTCGACTTATGAGCTTAATTCGTTTCAGAAGGCTGTTTGAGTGCCGATACCAAACAAATTTGTTCCCATAAGGAATAATGTAAATTAGATTAATCTGTTTCAGACCCCCAAAATTACACTTACAAAAGCACTTACAGAATTACACTTACATAATTGTTCGAGTTGGGAGCTGCTCGCAAGTCGAGGTACCACTGTATATATTATTTAGTTACAAATACTGGTCAGAGAGCCATTCGTAAGTCCGAGGCGTCGGTAAACGAGTACGTCGCTAAGTGAGGAGAGGCTGTAGTCAATGTAATACATATTTCCATTTTTTAAGGAGTACTACATTTTAAAACAATTGTACAGTGGACCCTTGATTTTTGTTGAAAATTTATTCCAGAATGCTGTTTGAGTGCCATTACCGAACGAATTTGTTCCCATAAGGACAAATGTAAATTAGATTACAGTGGACCCCCTGATTACGTACTGCTCCAAACTCGAACAATTATGTAAGTGTATTTTTTAAGTGCTTTTGTAAGTGTAGTTTTGGGGGTCTAAAAGGACTAATCTAATTTACATTATTCCTTATGGGAACATTCGTTCGGTAACGGCACTTGAACAGCATTCTGGAACGAAATAATGACGTAATCCGGGGGTCCACTGTAGTTGTTTCAGAACCCCAAAAATACACTTAAAAAAGCTCTTACAAAAATACATTTACATAATTGTTAGAGTTTGGAGGTGAACGAAAACCGAGGGTCCACTGTATATACCTTTGAACCTTTGAAGAGTTTTGAGAGTTTATAGCATAAGTACGTATTTGTAAGTAGTGTTAGAGGACCAGAGCAGTGAAAACAATAGTACAGTGGACCCTCGGTTAACGAAAGGTTCCGTTAACGTAAGCTTCGGAAAACGTAAGCTTTTTTCGTAATCAGTTAGCGAAAAATCCCTCGGTTACCGAAAGGTATTAGACGTGTCCGCCTGTTCCACGCAAGCGCAGGACGCCAGTGAAGCATTGTTTACCATTGAGAGAACATTACCTAGCGCGCTCTTTCAAAGATTCACAATATATTTGGTGTCTTTTTTGGTGGTTTAGTGATTGTCACTGTCAAATAAGTCACCATGGGTCCAAAGAAGCTTCCTAGTGGTACCCCTGTGGTAAAGAGAGTGAGGAACACCATTGAACTGAAGAAGGAAATCATAGAAAAATATGAGAGTGGTGTACGTCTGAGTGATCTTGCCAGGATGTACAAGAAAACTCCATCTACTATCGGCACTATCCTGGCAAAAGGGGTTAATTTGTTAACGAAACAAAGATCGAAAACAGTGGATGAGGTTGAGAAGTTGTTGATGGTGTGGATCAATGAAAAACAGTTAGCGGGTGATAGTATTTCTATGGCGATAATTTGTGAAAAGGCAAGGAAGTTGCACGCAGATCTTGTGAAGACAATGCCTGGAACCAGTGGTGAGGCGAGTGATTTTAAAGCCAGCAAAGGCTGGTTTGAGAAGTTTAAGAAACGTAGTGGCATACACAATGTTGTGAGGCATGGTGAGGCAGCCAGCTCAGACAAATGTGCAGCTGAAAAATTTGTGCACGAATTCAAGGGGTTCGTAGAGGCTGAACAATTTCTCCCCCAACAAGTGTTTAATTGTGATGAAACAGGCCTGTTTTGGAAGAAAATGCCCAACAGGACCTACATTACTCAGGAGGAAAAGGCACAGCCAGGACACAAGCCTATGAAAGACAGGCTAACTCTCTTGTTTTGTTCTAATGCTAGTGGGGATTTTAAAGTGAAGCCTTTACTGGTGCATCACGCAGAAAATCCCAGACCCTTCAGGAAAAACCAGTGTTGACAAGAATAAATTGTGTGTGCATTGGAAAGCTAACACCAAGGCATGGGTCACTACGGAGATTTTCAAGGAATGGTTGACTGGAGTGTTTGGCCCTAGTGTGAAGAAATACCTCCTGGAAAAGAAATTGCCACTCAAGTGCCTCCTGGTACTGGACAATGCTCCTGCTCATCCTCACAACTTGCAAGAGTTGTTGCCTGACAACTTAAATTTCATCAGAGTGAAGTTCTTGCCTCCTAACACCACTCCTCTCATCCAGCCCATGGACCAGCAGGTCATTTCCAACTTCAAGAAACTGTACACCAAAGCACTGTTTCAGAGGTGCTTTAATATGACCAATGACTCTGAATTGACCCTAAGAGAGTTCTGGAAAGAACACCTCAATATCGTGCATTGCATAGGCCTTATAGGTAAGGCTTGGGAGGAAGTGACTTTCAGGACTCTGAACTCTGCTTGGAGACCACTGTGGCCAGATTGTGCCCAAAGAGAGGAATTTTGAAGGATTTGAGGCTGACCCTGACGACCCTGTGCCTGTTGTGGAACATGTTGTGGAAGATATTGTGGAATTGGGGAACAGCCTGGGGTTGGAGGTGAGTGGTGAGGATGTGGAAGAGTTGGTGGAGGAGCACAGGGTAGAGCTAACAACTGAAGAGCTGCAAGAGCTTCATCTTCAACAGCAACAGACCACAGCTGAGGTTATTGCTTCAAAGGAGGAGAGAGAGAGAGATAAGGAGGTGCCTTCTTCAGTGCTTAAGGAGATGTGTACAAAGTGGAATGAGTTGCAGACATTTGTTGAAAGATACCACCCTGAGCAAGCTGAAATGAGCCTTCTGTGCAACCACTTCAGTGACAGAGCTATGTTGTACTTCAGAAAAGTGTTGAAGAGTCGCCAGAAACAGAGGACTGTGGACAGTTACTTTACCAGGCAGGGGTCTAGTGACTCTCAAGCTGGTCCTAGTGGCATTAAAAGACCAAGAAGGGAAGTAACCCCAGAGAGGGACTTGTTACCTGAAGTCCTTTTGGAGGGGGATTCCCCTTCCAACCACTAACACCCTGCTCCAATCATCATCTATATCTTCCAGATGCCTGCAAGTCTCTTCAATAAAGGTAAGTAAATGTTATTTTTTTTTATTTTGAGTGATTATTTTTTTGTGGAACGAATTAATTGTATTTACATTATTTCTTATGGGAAATAAGGTTTCAGATAACGAAAGATTCAGATTAAGTAATAGCTCCTGGACCGGATTAATTTCATTAACCGAGGGTCCACTGTATTGATAAAACCTATTTTATCCAGTTTGGGAACACAGCTACAAACGGACCACTTAACATAATGATAAACGGGTCCCCTATCACAAAACTCAAAGAGGGAAAGTTCTTGGGAATCCATCTTGACAGTGGCCTCAAATTTCAGACACATATACAGTACAACAAATTTCCAAGGAAGTCTCAAAGACCGTGGGAATACTATCCAAGATACGGTCCTATGTTCCACAACCAGCTCTCCTTACCCTATATCACTCACTCATTTACCCCTACCTCACCTATGGAATCTGCGCATGGGGCTCTACATCAATAACTCATCTCAGACCACTAATAACTCAACAAAAAGCAGCAGTTAGAATAATAACACACTCACACTCCAGACAACATACTCCACCAATATTCAAAAACCTAAACTTACTCACCATACAAGACATCCATACTTTTTACTGTGCCTATTACATACATAGAACACTCTATGCAAATATTAACCCACCACTCAAACTTCTCCTTACCAATTTTAACAGGACACATGACCATAACACTAGACACAGATCACTCCTCGATGTTCCCCATGTCCATCTAACACTATGTAAAAATTCAATGCATATAAAAGGCACAAAAATTTGGAATTCATTACCTGTCATTGCCAAAGAAACCCTGCCTTTACCCCAATTCAAAACGATGCTAAAAAACCACCTTCTCACCCAAACCAATACCAAATCATTATCAAACATTCTCAACAAAGTAGAATAATCACTTACTGTAAAAACCTGACTAATCACTTAAATGTAAAAACCTGTTATGAATAATACATACTAAGCTAACTCATTCCATAACATTTACATTATAATGACCACGTAAACTGTAACTGCAATGCAATTAATTGTTTTAAATTGTTATCTCACTCAATTAGTTGCATTGCTACACTAAGTTGATATGTTTTAAATTGTTATCTCACTCAATTAGTTGCATTGCTACAACTAATTGATATGTTCAACTTATAATCAAACTTATAACCTAGATACACAATTATACTTATTTTATAAATTATCAACCATAACTTTTTACCATGTAGTCTATAATTAAGTAGTCCTAAGAATGCCTGCAATGCACAGCATATTAGGGGCTTTTGGCATGTACATCTCATCAATAACTATGTATCTTGTCTACCCAACCATGTATCATTGTACCATGTCTCAATAAAGTATTATTATTATTATTATTATTGTTATTATTATTATTATTATACTAAGTTGATATTGTAACACACAGTTGAAATAGAATTACAGTGGACCCCTGAGTTTCGTAAAAACTTCACTCCTGAAGTCTGCTCAAGCGCCATTACCGAACAAATTTACTCCCTTAAGGAAAAATGTCACGTAGGTTAGTCTATTTCAGACCCCCAAAAATACACTTCCACAAGCACTTACAATATTATACTTACATAACTGTACGATTTCCGGGGTCCACTGTACTACATTATTTATCTATACAGGTTATTTACATTTAACCCCAACTCTGCTAGGGTGAGATTGACATAGGCTGAATGATTATCATCTCTGGGGGATCAAACTCTGTTACAATTGAGTGAGGAGGGATCTACACTGGTATCCACAAATGATACTTGAGGATTTCTCAACACTTGTCGTGTACGTAGGGAATAACGACATTCAGGTTGATCATCTGACTGATCATTAGAGATAGAGGGTACAGCAACAGGTGAATTATCAGAGTCTGTCTCGCTTGTCTGGTTGTCAGGGTTGTCAGGGACCTTGTCCTCATCGCAAACTAATTTCATATGATCTAAATGCAATTCTTTAAACTGACCCGTACTAATTTCTCTAACTTTATACTTATTGCCATTAATATGTTCAACTACTCTGTTAGGACCAACAAACTTTTGATCTAGTTTTGGCATTGCTGAAGTTTTGTTAAAGTTAGTCAGCATAACTCTCGAACCTACTTTAACTTTGGTCGGTTTGGCTCGAGTGTTAGTTACTCTAGTAAATTCTGCTGTTGACTTATGAAGTGTTTCATGGATTCGTCTGAAAACACACTTGAGCTTGACTGGTACGAGTTGCAATGAAATCATCAAGATTGTAAGTCGGTTTTGGATTAGAATATAACAAATCATAAGGCAAATGCTTATCAACACCATACAATGCATAATGTGGGGTGTCACCTATAGAAGCATTATAAGCAGAATTTATTGCACACTGAACATCAGGTATAACTTCATTCCAAGTTGCACTATTGGGATTGATGGTAGCTCTCAAGACGTCAAGTACTTTCCTATTCGTTCTTTCCGCTAAACCATTACTAGCAGGATGGTGAGGGACAATGGTTGATTTAGTAATCTTGTAAAAAGTAAACAAGTTTTCAAGGATCTCATTACAGAATTCGCCTCCATTATCTGTTATGAGGGACTTAGGAGTGGTATGTCTGCAGATTATACGTTCCTTGAACGCTTTTGCTACTGTCTCGGCAGTCTTATCTGCAATAGGCACTAACTCACAATATCTGGTAAAATGATCGACCATCACACACAGATGTTTGTTTCCTTGGAGGGAACATTGGAAATTAGTCAACAAATCTAGCGCAACTCTTTCCCATGGCTCACTAGTAGTTGGAAAGACGTGGATTGGATTAGGACCAGTAACATTACCTTCATGTTTCATACAGACACTACATTTCTTAACCCTTTGACTGTCTGAGACCCCTTTCTGAAACTGTCATTCTATGTCGGGAAATATTAAAAAAAAAAAAAAAAAATTTCTTACCAAAATGTTAGGATTATTTTGCTGATTGTTTTAAGCCTAAAAACAAATTTTTGCAATCAGTACTTACTGAGATATGGAAGCGTAAAGTTAGCAGAAAATGAGCCGCGTATGGCAACAGCGGCGAATTCCACTGACTCAGTAAGCTTCTGTTTACTTCCATTCATAGATTTCTTGTTTTTTTCACTATTTTCTTTTTTTATGTAACTTATGTGGCCTGTGAGACCAAAGTAAGGTGCAATGTATATATATACACTCGTTTGCAACACAATAATTGCACAAACATTAGTATGTTTATATTGTTTACAAAACTTGTTTATACAAACAAACAACAACAAAAAATGTTCATTACTATTGTTCTATAATACAGTCATCCCTCCGTTTTCGTGTATCTCTGTTTTCGTGTGTTTCAGTTTTCGTGCAGTTTTTTCGGGGAAAATTTACCTCCGTTTTCGTGTGGTTCCCTCCGTTTTCGTTCATGGTACGGAACCTGTCCAGTGCCCAGCGCACATACAAAGCCCGTAAGCCCGCCTCCCACCCACATTCTCAGGCAGTGTAGCATTGTTTCTGGTTGAGTGAACATTATCCTGCGAGTTCATACTAAACATTTCTTAACAATCCATTGCTTTTGGCCCTTGATTATTGTGTGTGACTGCTAAATAAGCCACCATGGGCCCAAAGAAAGCTCCTAGTATGCTAAATGACGTTCTACTGTACATAACAGTAAATCTTCTATTTTTTGTGAGAATAAATATTCAAAATGAAAAGCAAAAGTAATGTAAGAGGGGCCTGGAGACGTGACTAATGAACAGAGATGTTATTTTAGTGCCAGGAATATCTGCCTTGTTTATTCTAGACCCTATTTTGAAATTGGCATCATTTGAAATTTGTGTAAATTGGCCAAATTGCCATTTTATGACTACTATTTTGGGTAGTTGAAATTGGCAAATAGGCAGTTTCTTGTACTCATCAATAGAAGAAATGGAGTTCTAGCGAAATAGCTATAATTTTAGTAGACTGAAACATTGAAATTTGCCGAAAGTAGGGCTCAAAGTGGGTGAAATTGACGATGCGTAAATGTCATCGATACCGCTAACTTCGCGAAAGCATAATTCCGTTAGTTTTTATCAATTTTCATAATTTTGGTGGCGTTATGATCGGAAAAGATTCTGTATCATTTCATAAGAAAAGATTACTTTTTTTTTTTTTTTTTTTTTTAAAGTTTCAACCCCAGGAACAGGTTTCCGAGAAGGCCTGTCGACCCCCAAAGGTTTAAATGTCTTATTTTACGTTAATATAGACATTTTCATTAATCCATCTAGGATATTTTCTTCAAAATTATATAAGAAACACATTACAAAGCATATAAACATTGTTTATATGCTATGGAGGTGTGGTTGCCGGGCAGAGGGAAAACATTATGTAATACTAATAATAATCACTTGGGCACATTAAATATCTTATTTTACGTTAATATAGACATTTTCATTAATTCATCTATGATATTTTCTTCAAAATTATTTAAAAAACATGTTACATAGCATATAAACATGATACATACACCCACAGAATAAAAATTGACAAATATGAGATTTGTTTACCAAGCAACTTTGTAGGAGTGTCGGAAGAATTACGTTTTCTCTAGTCAAACACAGGGATAATTGTAGAAAATATTCTTTTTGTATGCCTTCACTCTATATATAGCTATTCATGACCCTTGTGGGTTTAGCGCTTCTTTTTTATTATGAAGATAATAATAATAATATCATTAACTAAAAATAGTTTGTTTATTATGTACTAACTTGTACAACTTGTACACACTGTAAGAGTACAGTGGTCCCCCGAGTAACGAACACCCCGGAAATCGTACAATTATGTAAGTATAATATTGTAAGTGCTTGTGGAAGTGTATTTTTGGGGGCCTGAAATAGACTAACCTACGTGACATTATTCCTTAAGGGAGTAAATTCGTTCGGTAATGGCACTTGAGCAGGCTTCTGGAATGAAGTTTTTTCGTTACTCGGGGGTCCACTGTATTTGTATTGTGAGGTAATTATTATAATAAAAAAAATTATTTTGAGGTAATAAAAGTTTCACAAACTCTTTCAAACGTACGTGAATGAACTAAAAGTGGACAGGTAATAATACGCATTCATTTCGCCTGACCGAGTGATCGCCCACTACCTGTTCAGATTGTGTTTTTACCTTATCTGAACTACGTATCTCGTTCTCTCTCGTTTACTCTTTCGTTAACTAGTTGGCTTTCATTGACTATGGTGTCTAAGCTTAGTTGTGATAAAAAGAGGAGTCGTAAGCCTCTTTAAGTGCCAAGTTAGAAATGATTAAACTGAGTGAACTGACTTTTTTCTAGGTTCTCTATGCATATTCTGCTATGTATGATAATCTATGTACAGTGGACCCCCGAGTAACGAACAAAATTCATTCCAGAAGCCTGCTTAAGTGCCATTACCGAACAAATTTACTCCCTTAAGAAATAATGTCAAGTAGGTTAGTTCATTTCAGGCCCCTAAAAATACACTTACAAAAGCACTTACAATATTATACTTACATAATTGTACTTTTTCCGGGGTGTTCGTAACTCGGTTGTCCACTGTACAGTCATCCCTTGGTTTTCGCTTGTCCCAGTTTTCACTGATTTTGGTTTTCGCTGACTTTTTTCAGGGAAAATTTGTCTTAGTTTTCGCCGATTGTTTTAGTTTTCGCCGACCGTATGGGACCTGTCCACCAGTGCCGCGCACATACAAAGGCCGTAGGCCCGCCACCCACGCACCTCCCACGCACATTGTCACGCAGTCTAGCATTGTTTACGCTTGAGTGAACATCATCCCAGGAGTTTATACAAAACATTTATTAACAATTCATTGTTTTTGGGCCTTGATTATTGTGTATGACTACTAAATAAGCTACCATGGGCCCAAAGAAAGCTCCTAGTGCCACTTTTTTGGTAAAGAAAGTGAGGAACACTGTAGAAATGAAGAAAGAAATAATAGAAAAATATGATAGTGAAAGTGAGAAACACGATGGAGTTTAAGAGTGTAGAAGGCATGCAGGGAGTGTAGCATGCATGCAGGGAGTGTAGCATGCATGCAGGGAGTGTAGCATGTATGCAGGGAGTGTAGCATGTATGCAGGGAGTGTAGCATGTATGCAGGGAGTGTTGCATGTATGCAAGGAGTGTCGCATGTATGCAAGGAGTGTCGCATGTATGCAGGGAGTGTAACAGGTATGCAGGGATTGTAGCATGTATGCAGGGAGTGTAACAGGTATGCAGGGAGTGTAGCAGGTATGCAGGGAGTGTAGCATGCATGCAGGGAGTGTAGCAGGTATGCAGGAGTGAGCATGATGCAGGCATGTATGCAGGGAGTGTAACAGGTATGCAGGGAGTGTAGCATGTATGCAGGGAGTGTAGCAGGTATGCAGGGAGTGTAGCAGTATGAAGGGTGTAACATGTATGCAGGAGTGTAGCATGTATGCAGGGAGTGTAACAGGTATGCAGGGAGTGTAGCAGGTATGCAGGAGTGTGAGATGTGAGCAGGTATGCAGGGAGTGTAGCAGGTATGCAGGGAGTGTAGCATGTATGCAGGGAGTGTAGCAGGTATGCAGGGAGTCATGTATGCAGGGTGTAGGTATGCAGGAGTGAGCAGTAGAGGCAGTAGCAGGGAGTGTAGCATGTATGCAGGGAGTGTAGCATGTATGCAGGGGGAGGAGGATGCAGAGTGTACAGGTATGCAGGAGTGTAGCAGATGCAGGAGTGTAGCTAGGGCGAGGGTGCAGGGAGGGAGTGTGAGCCAACGGCAGGGAGGGAGTGTAGCAGGCAGGAGGGAGTGTAGTAGGCATGCAGGGAAGTGACCCCGGATAAGGACTTGATACCTAGAGTCCTTATGAGTTCCCTCTCCAATTAGGGCTCTCCTTCCCTCTTCCTCTCTCCCATCCAGCAACATCAGTCTTCAATAAAGGTAAGTGCCACATTCAGTCCATTCATTTGTGCATATAAATCTATCTTTAAGGCCCCCCAAATTTTTTTTTTCCAAACTTCTGGGTTTCTGGAACGGATTAATTGAATTTCCATTATTTCTTATGGGGAAAATAGTTTTGGTTTTCGCCGATTTTGGTTTTAGCCGATCCATCTGGAACGGATTAAAATCGGAAACCGAGGGATGACTGTAACTGTATTTGTGTATACCTGAATAAACTTACTAACAAGGTATGTATATGTTGATCGCTGAGATAGCCATCAAATACAGTTACATATAGCAGCATATGTGTAGAGAACCCAGGATAACCCAAGAGTGTCAGCTAACACTCTTGCTAGGAGCTAATGCTGCTGGGGATTGCAAGTTAAAACCTATGATAATTTATCACTCAGAGAATCCTAGGGCCCTAAAGAACTATGTAAAAGGTAGCCTCCCTGTTTATTATAAATCCAATTCAAAAGCTTGGATGACTACTGATCTTTTCATAAATTGGTTCACAGACTATTTTAAGCCTACAGTTGAGTCTTACTGCAAGGAAAAGAAAATTCCTTTTAATGTTTTACTTGTTTTAGACAATACCCTGCCACTCACCTCTCACACATCAATGTTAATACTTTAAGGTAAGTAATAAGTGTACTGTGTGTGTATCTTACTTTTTATTGTGTTTTTTAATGCCTAGTGCTATTGCTAACTTAATATAAGTTAGTGTAAGCTTGTTGTCTGGCATTTATATGCATTTATAAGTAGAAAAAAATGGCGTTCTGCTTTTCGGGGATGTCTGCTTTAAGGCACTAGCCTGGAACCTAACCTGCCGTATAAGTGGGGCCCTACTGCATCAGGTTTCTATGTTATTTATATTGTTTATTATGTCATATTAGATGAATTGTGATAGATAAATAAGCCATGGAGTTGATATTACCGAAATATTCAAAGAGTATTTTGTCCTGTCTCCAGACAAACTCTTGTCCACCGCCAACGCCGCCACATATATAATTACATATTTTAATAATTCTAGAGTATATATCAGATTTCTATGTTATTTATATTGTGTATTATGTAATATTAGATGAATTGTGATAGATAAATAAGCCAAAGAGTTGATATTAGTGAAATATTCAAGGAGTATTTTGTCCTGTCTCCAGACAAACTCTCGTCTGCCGCCTATGCTGTTACATATATAATGGCCTATTTTATTAATTGTAGAGTATATAATAGGTTTCTATGTTACAGTGGACTCCCGGAGTTTGTTAGCATCAGAGTTCGTGAAAATCAGAGTTCATGATATTTTTTTGCAAAAATATTGGTTCAGTGTTCGCGAATCCGCTCAGAGTTCATGATTCGTCCCGGACACGTATGCGTGGCCTGAGCGGGCCCAAGCACTCCATTCAGCGCCAGTGTGCTATTGTTTACCAGCGAGCGACCGTCACCCACGCATTCGTACCATATATTTTGTCATTATTCCAGTGTTTTTAGTGTTTACAACTGCTAAATAAGCCACCATGGGCCCCAAGAAAGCTCCTAGTGCCAGGCCTGTGGTAAAGAATGTCAGAAATACGGTAGAACTGAAGAAGGAGATCATTGCAAAATATGAAAGTGGAGTTCGTGTCGATGAACTGGCCAGGCAGTATGGCAAAGCCCATTCAACCATCACTTCCATTGTGGCCAAGGGAAAGGAAATCAAGGTTGCTGTTGTTACGAAAGGTGCAGATATTGTCACAAAACAGAGATCGCAAGTACAGTGGACCCCCGGTTAACGAACACCCCGGAAATCGTACAATCATGTAAGTATAATATTGTAAGTGCTTGTGGAAGTGTATTTTTGGGGGTCTGAAATAGACTAACCTACGTGACATTATTTCTTAAGGAAGTAAATTCATTAAGTAATAGCACTTGAGCAGGCTTCTGGGATGAAGTTTTTTCATTAACCGGGGGTCCACTGTACTGGAAGATGTGGAAAATTTGTTGTTGGTGTGGATCAACGAGAAACAATTAGCAGTAAATAGTGTTACGCAGGCGATATCTGAAAAAGCAAGGCAGTTGCATGATGATCTCGTCAAGAAAAGGCCTGCAATGAGTGCTGAAGTGAATGAATTTAAAGCCAGCAAAGGCTGGTTTGACAGATTTAAGAAGCGTAGTGGCATACATAGTGTGATAAGTCATGGTGAGGCAGCCAGTTCTAACAAAAGTGCGGCTGAAAAATACGTGCAGGAATTTAAAAGCTATGTACAGGCTGAAGGATTTAAACCTGAACAAGTGTTTAATTGTGACGAAACAGGCTTTATGGATGAATATCACCCTAACAAACCTGTTGCAGGCCGTGCTGGCAACCTGTACAATGACAATGTGGTGTCCCATTTCAGGAAAGTTTTAAAGAAATGCCAGACACAGAGCTCCCTGGACAGATTTTTTGTGAGAGAGAGTTCCAGTGACTCTCAAGCTGGTCCTAATGGCATTAAAAGAAAAAGGCCAGTAACCCCAGAAATGAACTTGGTACCTGCAGTGTTAATGGAAGGAGATTCCCCTTCCAAACACTAGCAACTCCTCCATCCTCTCCCCTCCTCCCGTCTTCCACACATCACCAACTTTTCAATAAAGGTAAGTGACATGTTATTGTACTAATTAATTTTTATTTCTCATTGTTTTCTGTGTAATTTAATGCATATTTAATGTAGAAACTAAATTTATTTTAATACTTTTGGGTGTCTGGAATGGATTAATTTTATTTCCATTATTTCTTATGGGGAAAATAGATTCGGAGTTTGTGATATTCGGTGTTCACTGGGCCCTCTGGAACGGATTATTCACAAACTCCGTGGGACCACTGTATTTTTTTTTTTTTATTAACACATCGGCCGATTCCCACCAAGGCAGGGTGGCCCAAAAAAGAAAAACTTTCATCATCATTCACTCCATCACTGTCTTGCCAGAGGGGTGCTTTACACTACAGTTATAAAACTGCAACATTAACACCCCTCCTTCAGAGTGCAGACACTGTACTTCCCATCTCCAGGACTCAAGTCTGGCCTGCCGGTTTCCCTGAATCCCTTCATAAATGTTACTTTGCTCACACTCCAACAGCACGTCAAGTATTAAAAACCATTTGTCTCCATTCACTCCTATCAAATACGCTCACAAATGCTTGCTGGAAGTCCAAGCCCCTCGCACACAAAACTTCCTTTACCCCCTCCCTCCAACCTTTCCTAGGCCGACCCCTACCCCGCCTTCCCTCCACTACAGATTTATACACTCTCGAAGTTATTCTGTCTCGTTCCATTCTCTCTACATGTCCGAACCACCTCAACAACCCCTCCTCAGCTCTCTGGATAATAGTTTTGGTAACCACTGTATTTATATTGTTTATTATGTCATATTAGATGAATTGCGATAGATAAATAAGCCATATATGTAGATGATATTAGCAAAATATTGAAGTATCTTGTCTTGCCTCCTGAGAGCCAGAATGGATTAATTGCATTTCAATTAATTTAAATGAGGAAAATTGACTCTGCAAACGAGCAAATCCAGATGCGATCAAGGTCATGGAACAGATTAAACTCATAAGTAGAGGTTCCACTGTATAGTAAACAATTTACAATATAAGTATACAGTGATCCCTCGTGTTTCGGTGTTTCCGTATATCGGTGATTTCGTGTTTTGGTGGCTTTTTTCGGTCTATGTTTCTCTCGTGTATTGGTTATTCCCTCGTGTATCGGTCCATACCAGACCTGTCCGCCTGCCCGCGCTTGCGTGCCTCGCTGCGCAGGACGCCAGTCTAGCGTTGTTTACCATTGAGAGAATATTACCCAGCGTGCTCTTTCAAACATTTAATAATAAATTTACTCTGTTTATTGCTAGTTTAGTGATTGTCACTGTGAAATAAGTCACCATGGGTCCAAAGAAGCTTCCTAGTGGCACCCCAGTGGTAGCAGGCATGCAGGGAGTGTAGCATTCATGCAGGGAGTGCAGCATTCATGCAGGGAGTGTAGCATTCATGCAAGGAGTGTAGCATTCATGCAGGGAGTGTAGCAGGAAGTGTAGCATTCATGTAGGGAGTGTAGCAGGGAGTGTAGCATTCATGCAGGGAGTGTAGCATTCATGCAGGAGTGTAGCATTCATGCAGGGACTGTAGCATTCATGCAGGGAGTGTAGCAGACATGCAGGGAGTGTAGCAGACATGCAGGGAGTGTAGCAAGCATGCAGGGAGTGTAGCAGGCATGCAGGGAGTGTAGTTCCAGATGCCAGCAACTCTCTTCAATAAAGGTAAGTAAATTTTATTTATTATTCTGTTATTTATTATTCATTATGTAGTACTATTTATAATTGCACGTATGTGTTAATAATGTTGTTTTGTGTATGTTGAACTATAATTAAAATTTATTTTTTGTGAATATTTTTGGGTGGAACGGATTAATTGTATTTGCATTATTTCTTATGGGAAATAAGGTTTCGAGTTTCGAAGTTTTCGAGTTAAGGTCTAGCTCCTGGAACGGATTAAGACCGATAGACGAGGGACCACTGTAATTGAGTATTTAAGCAATGAAATTTGAACATATGTTGAACATAACAATTTTGAAGCATAATAGTTTTACAATTTTGAAGCATTACAGTTTTATAATATATCAACATAATAATTTATTATTTGTAGTAATGCAATTTTTAAATCGGATCAAACAAATCAAATCAATTATTTGTATTGCAATAACAGTTTATATGGCCATTAGATGAGTTACAAGAGTACAAGAGAATGGATTATTCACAAACACTATGAGCAACTGCTTGCTGCTCCCGACAATAACAAAACCTACGAGAATCTCTGAGACCTGTGCCTCTCTATTAGACCATATCTGGACTAACACCATATCCCCATTAAAATCAGGCATAATCACAGACAATACCACTGACCACTACCCGACCTTTCTCATAACAAATCTCGGAAAATTACCACTAGAGACTACTAAAGTTACCTTCAGACTACATAATGAGACAGCTATAAATAGCTTTATAACAGCTATGACAAACATTGACTGGCAAACAGAAATAGACAACTTCCC
>WNWK01016097.1:0-45884 GCA_009830355.1 Cherax destructor
GTGGGAGGGGCTGGGTTTGATTAGTGTGGTGAGTACGGGAGTAAATTCTTAGGTAGTGGTGGTTTTGATAAGGACCTGCCTTGTATGGGCCAGTAGGCCTTCTGCAGTGTTCCTCCATTCTTATGTTCTTATAAGCTTTGATAATTATATTTACTCATGTGCAATTCCCACTCAAATCCAACCCCTCTCACTCATGAATTTATCCAACCTAAATTTGAAACTACCCAAGGTCCTTGTTCAATAACACCTACTAGGCAGACTGTTCCACTCATCAACTACCCTATTTCCAAACCAATACTTTCCTATATCCTTTCTAAATCTAAACTTATCTAATTTGAATCCATTATTGCGGGTTCTCTCTTGGTGAGATATTCTCAAGACCTTATTTATATCCCCTTTGTTAATACCCATTTTCCACTTGTATACCTCGATCATGTCTCCCCTCATTCTACGTCTTACAAGTGAATGTAATTTTAGGGTCTTCAATCTTTCTTCATACAGAAGATTTCTAATGCTATGTATTAATTTAGTCATTCTACGCTGAATGTTTTCTAAAAAATTAATATCCATTCTGTAATATGGAGACCAGAATTGAGCTGCATAATCTAGGTGAGGCCTTACTAACGATGTATAAAGCTGTAATATAACCTCTTGACTTCTGTTGCTTACACTTCTTGATATAAATCCTAGTAATCTGTTTGCCTTATTACGTACGCTCAGGCATTGCTGTCTTGGTTTAAGGTTGCTGCTTACCATAACCCCCAAGTCCTTTTCGCAATCTGTATGGCTAAGTTCTACGTTATTTAACGTATAAGTGCTTGGGTTATGGACACTCCCGAGCTTTAGAACCTTGCATTTATCTACATTGAACTGCATCTGCCACTTTTCTGACCAGGAATTGAGTTTGTCTAAATCCTCCTGAAGTTCCCTGACATCTACGTTAGAATCAATTATCCTACCTAGCTTCGTGTCATCGGCGAATTTGCTCATATCACTAGTAATTACGGTAGTGACTTGTCCCCTGCTTTAAAAATAGGAATTACATTAGACATCTTCCACATATCAGACACTACACCTGTTTGAAGAGAAATTAAAAATGTTAGATATTGGTTCACAGAGTTCCATTTTGCATTCCTTAAGAACCCTTGCAAAAAAGCTCATCAGGACCCGGCGATTTATTTTGTTTCAGACGGTCTAGTTGTTTCATAACTATTTCGCTAGTAACTGATATTAAATAATTTATCTTCTTCAGGGACACTATAAAAATTAATTACTGGGATATTATTAGTGTCTTCCTGTGTGAAAACCGAGAGAAAATAATTATTAACAGAGCTTTGAACAGAGCTTTTCACTGTAGCCGCCTCAGACTTTACTCTGTTAGGAAATTATAGATCCATCTACCAACTTTTTCTGTTATTCCTTTATCACGCATTTTGTGTGCTATTACACAATGGTGACACTTGTCAAAGACTTTTGCAAAGTCTGTGTATATAACATCTGCATTCTGTTTGTCTTCTAGAGCATCCAGGACCTTGTCGTAGTGGTCCAGTAGTTGGGACAGACAGGAGCGACCTGCTCTAAACCCATGCTGCCCTGGGTTGTGTAATTGATGGGTATCTAGATGAGTGGCGATCTTGCTTCTTAGAACCCTTTCAAAGAATTTTATGATATGGGACGTTAGCGCTATTGGTCTGTAGTTCTTTGCTATTGCTTTACTGCCGCCTTTGTTACTGCCGTCTGTTGTTTTTAGTAACTGCGGGACGACCCCAGTGTCCATGCTCCCTCTCCATAGGATGTTAAAAGCACGTGATTAGGGGTTTCTTGCAGTTCTTGATGAACACGGAGTTCCATGAGTCTGGGCCTGGAGCAAAGTGCATGGGCATGTCATTTATTGCCTTTTCGAAGTCATTTCCCATCAGGGTAATGTCAGATAGGCATGCGTCTACCAAGTTCTGTGGCACTCATAAAAAAATCATTTAGGTCTTCGACTTTCAGTCTGGTTAGCGGCTCGCTAAAAACTGAGTCATACTGGGACTTTAGTAACTCATTCATTTCCTTGCTGTCATCTGTGTAGGACCCATCCTGTTTAAGTAGGAGCCCAATACTGGATGTTGTTCTCGACTTTGATTTGGTATAAGAAAAAAAATACTTTGGGTTTCTTTCAATTTTATTTATGGCTTTTAGTTCTTCCCGCGTTTCTTGATTCCTGTAAGATTCCTTTAGTTTTAATTCGATGTTTGCTATTTCTCTGACCAGTGTGTCTCCCTACGTATTTCAGATATATTGGCCTCTTGTAGCCGCTCCGTTATTCTTTGCCTTCTCCTGCATAGGGAGGGCCTCTCTCTAGTTTACATCTCCTTTTCCTTTTCCACAGAGTTAATTTGTTCTAGACATAGGTTAGGATCCGTGCTTAGGCTATCTTCCCAGTTTATATAATTTAGGACTTGGTTTACTTGGTCCCACCTTATGTCTTTGTTATTGAAGTTGAATTTGGAGAAAGCTCCCTCGCGGCTGATCACATTTTGTCAATCTGGGGCTCCCCGCATAAATGTCTGGACCTCTATTATGTTGTGATCTAAGTATATTGTTTTTGATATGATGACATTTCGTATCAGATCATCATTGTTGGTGAAGATGAGGTCCAGCGTATTCTCTAATTTTGTAGGCTCTACTATTTGCTGGTTTAAGGTGAATTTGGTGCAGAGATTTAAAAGTTCATGTGTGTGCGAGTTTTCATCTGAGCTGCCTCCTGGTGTTATCTCTGCTACCACATTGTTTGCAATATTCCTCCATTTTAGGTGCCTTAGGTTGAAACCCCCCAGGAGCAAGATGTTGGGGGCAGGAGCTGGAAGATTTTCCAGACAGTGGTCAATTTTCAGAAGCCGTTCCTGGAATTGTTGGGACGTTGCATCCGGAGGCTTGTATACAACCACGATGACCAGGTTTTGATTCTCGATCTTTACTGCTAAAACTTCAACTACATCATTTGAGGCATTTAGTAGTTCTGAGCATATAAGTGACTCTGTGATATACAGACCAACCCCCCCCTTTGCCTGTTCACTCTGTCACATCTGTATAGGTTGTAGCCAGGGATCCATATTTCATTGTCCAAGTGATCTCTTATGTGGGTCTCTGTGAAAGCCGCAAACATAGCATTTGACTCTGTAAGCAGTCCACGGATGTAAGGTATCTTGTTGTTCGTTGCTGGCTTTAGACCCTGTATATTTGCAAAGATGAATGTCGTTGGATTGGTGGAATCGGGAGGGTCTTTTTTTCCTGGCACTAATATCTGTAACAAGTGTAACAGTAACAAGTGGTGTTCCACAGGGATCAGTCTTACCTGGAGTATACCTGGAGAGAGTTCCAGGGGTCAACGCCCCTGCGGCTCACTCTGTGACCAGGCCTCATGTTGGATCAGAGCCTGATCAACCAGGCTGTTACTGCTGGCCGCACGGTCCAACGTACGAACCACAGCCTGGCTGGTCAGGTACTGACTTTAGGTGCCTGTCCAGTGCCTGCTTGAAGACAGCCAGGGGTTTGTTGGTAATCCCCCTGATGTATGGTGGCAGTTGTTGTTTATATATATATATCGATGACTTTGATGAGGGAATTACTAGTGATATGAGCAAATTCGCCGATGACACGAAGATAGGTAGGATAATTGATTCAAACATTGATGTCAGGGAACTTCAGGAGGATTTAGACACTCAATTCCTGGTCAGAAAAGTGGCAGATGCAGTTCAATGTAGATAAATGCAAGGTTCTGAAGCTCGGGAGTGTCCATAACCCAAGCACTTATAAGTTAAATAACGTAGAACTTAGCCTTACAATAGTGCAAAAAGGACTTTGGTTTGATGGTAAGCAGCAACCTTAAACCAAGACAGCAATGCCTAAGCGTACATAATAAGGCAAACAGATTACTGGGATTTATATAAAGAAGTGTAAGCAACAGAAGTCCAGAGGTTATATTACAGCTTAATACATTATTAGTAAGGCCTCACCTAGATTACGCAGCTCAGTTCTGGTCTCCATATTACAGAATGGATATTAATTCGTTAGCAAACATTCAGCGTAGAATGACTAAATTAATACATAGCATTAGAAATCTTCCGTATGAAGAAAGATTGAAGACCCTTAAATTACATTCACTTGTAAGACGTAGAATGAGGGGAGACATGATCGAGGTATACAAGTGGAAAATGGGTATTAACAAAGGGGATATAAATAAGGTCTTGAGGATATCTCTCCAAGAGAGAACCCGCAATAATGGATTCAAGTTGGATAAGTTTAGATTTAAACAAACAAAACAAATTTTATTTCATTGCAATTTTACATAGATATTTGTAGTTACAATCATAAACTGAAGTGCAAGGAGAGCAACTGACATGCCATGGCATTAGGGGCAGCTTAATCTGATGACTTATGACTTATAGACTATGTACATAATATTAGAGAAATTGAGTTTATTCTAGTTATATATTTGATTGTTCAAATTACAATATGATGATATTACATTGTAACAAGTGTTTAGGAGGATGGTAATATAATAGAAAAATTTGAGATTATCTTAAGGAAAATAAAATTGAGCATATTGCTGCACACTAACTGCACCTTTCAAGGTAGGTGAAATTGCTGACCTAGAAAATGCAGAGAACCTTCACCGCACGCATAACTGCGACAAACCACCTCAATTACTGGGAACGCTTGAAGTTCCTAAACCTGTACTCCCTAGAACGCAGGCGGGAGAGATACATTATTATAGGCACTTGGAAAATTCTCGAGGGATTTAGATGTCGGAATGCTGTTCGTAGGTTTGCTAGGCGCCCGTATGCTGCAGCAGTTATTTGGTTGATGTGCGCCTCAGGAGATGTGCCTGGTGTTATACTCACCCCCAGAGTCTCTGGTCCCCTAGACTGTATTCCATCAGCGGTCTTCTTTGCCCTTCCCCAATCATAATGACTTTGCACTTGGTGGGGTTGAACTCCAAGAGCCAGTTCCTGGACCAGGCTTGCAGCCTGTCCAGGTCCCTTTGTAGTTCTGTCTGGTCCTCGTCTGATTGAATTCTCCTCATCAACTTCACATTATCTGCAAACAGGGACACTTCGGAGTCTATTCCTTCCGTCATGTCGTTCACAAATACCAGAAACAGCACCGGTCCTAAGACTGACCCCTGTGGAACTCCACTCGTCACAGACGCCCACTCTGACACCTCGCCACGTGTGTGTGTGTGTGTGTTGAGTGTAGTCATGGGTTACTATAGGGACGAGTATAAGTAATATGTATATATATGAAGAAATATATATCTAACGGTGATATAATAAGGGCATGACCTTTACCTTGGTTCTCATTCTTTTATAACAGTATTTATATTATATTATCTATATATATTGTTTACATCAGTAGGAGACATAATTGATCTTTTGGGGTTTATGTGATTGGCGAATAAATATGTATTTTGTGTATACATTTTTTTTAATATAAAACTTACTGTTCATAACCTGACCTTCAGGAAATATTATGGGACCTGTACTTATAGTGGTAAAGTTATTAAGGATATAGTAAATCTCTGGCAGATGTAAATAATGTCCTGCAGAGGTGTAGTGTTTAGGCAAACAATGTATAAACTTTTCTTATTTGTATGTTCATGTAGGTAGCGTTTTTTAAGGTGTTAATATACTATGATGTTTGTGTTTATTAAGTTAAAAACGTATTATGATACGTTAATTACTGTTTTGGTTGTTAAGGTTGATGACAGGGGGACACTTATCTGTTGTGTGGGGGGGTCGAAGTGTTAGCTTCAGTAATACGAACAACTTTGATGTTGTAGCATAGGGTAGTTAAATGTTAGTGTGTGTATTGTGTTGTTTGGATGGAATAGCGCCATTATAAAGGGACTTATGGTTTTATTTTTGCGAACTGCCTTCTGATGCGCGGCAAATTTAGCCAGTGCTAAATTTCTCCCGGGCACACCAGTGGCTCATGCAATAATATCCCATATAACTAAAGTGATGTGTAACTCCTAATTGTGAAATGGCAAAGTCAACTCACTTGAAAATGACGAAGGAATACGCGTCCTGTATGCTCAATAATGACGGACTTCGGTGGTGTACATCCGCCAAAATCTCTCAGCAAATGTTCTCAACTCATGTTTCAGCAGAAAGATTGGCCAATGATGCCGCCAGCAACGTGAATCCAGTTCGCTGGGGCTTGTCAGGATACTAGAAGTACTAGGGAAAGCGCCGTTGTTTTTCTAGTTCCCAGATCCAAGAGGTTTATGCCGGTGCTAAACACGTGTAACACGTGTCACCTCTACGACTTCTGGTGTGTAACTGATTCGCTAGCGTCTCTCGACTGTCTACATTCGAATTTCGATTCGCTAGCTATCTAATTCTACTAATTTAACATAATCCTACGTATTTTAGGTCCTATAACTATAATAATAATTCTTACGTTTATTAATTACTTTGTTTAACTACTTAAATCTTACTGAGGTATATTATTATGTACAAATGTTAAGTGGGTATATTAAGGGTTCTTAAAGCTCAAACACTGAAACGTTTCGTGGAATATTTTGAACCAAAATAATGTCCACAGGACTGGAATTGAACCAGTAGAGATTTATGTTCCATGTAACCATACGCGTCTACCTATATATGTATTTTGTGTATAATTTTAAATGAACAATGTACCATATTCCTCAATGTACCTATTCCTCATCCTCATATCGGACATAGACAGGGATATAAGCCACAGTGCCGTGTCTTCCTTTGCAGATGACACCCGAATCTGTATGACAGTGTCCACCATTGAAGACACTGCAAGACTCCAAGCAGACATAAACCAAATCTTTAAATGGGCTGCAGAAAACAATATGAAGTTCAATGATGATTATTATTATTATTATAATCAAATAGAAGCGCTAAACCACAGGGGTTATACAGCGCTGCAGGTTATTGTAGGATGCAGGGAGAGTGGGTTGTAAAAGGGAGATGGATGATTAGTAGGGTATGGAGTGCAGCATGACGGTGGATAGTGCAGGGATAGAGGGTAGCAAGAGATCGAGGTAGAAGGGACTGAGGGAGGTGCTAGAGGTATAATCTTCAGAGTTTGTGTAGTAAGTCAGTTTCTGTCAAAAAGTCAACAAGAGAGTCAGGATTAAAGGAGGGTCCATCTGCAAGAAGGGAAGGTAAAGAAAGGGCCGCAGAGCGAAGGGAGGATGGGGAAGATGGGAAAAAGGGAGGGGGATTGGGGGGTAATTAGGTTCGGTCTGAGGAAGAAGACCAAGAGGTCCAATTCCTCAGACCGATAGCCTCTTTACCATGACAAGGAGCCCCCCTTAAAGAGGGCAGCACAAGCAGGAGACCACCAAGGCACGCACTTCTGAGGATGCTTGCCCAAGGTTTGGGGAATAGAATGTGAAACCGCTTTGAAGATGGAGGACGAAAAGAGATATAAAACCTCATCAATGGAGGACTAGGAAGGAACCTCATGAAAGGCAGTAAGATGTGCGTAAAGGTCCCATTTCGCCTGGTCAAATTGCCAGCGTGGGCAATGAGGAGGTGGAGAAAACAGAGGGGACTTAAGGATGATTGGGAAATGATCGCTGTCATGTAAGTCCGGGAGGACAGACCAGGTGAAGTCAAGGACAGTAGATGAAGAGCAGATGGAAAGATTGATGTAGGAGAAAGAATGAGTTCGGGGATCAAAATGGGTAGGAGTACCCGTATTTAAAACATGGAGGGGAAGAGAAGCAAGAAATGCCTCCAACTGAACACCACGGGAGTCACAGTGCGACCCTTCCCAGAAAAAATGGTGTGCGTTAAAATCGCCAAGTAATAGAAGGGGTGGCGGTAAGGAAGAAACCAGAAAATCAACATCTGGGATAGACATTGCCCACGAAGGGGAGATATATAAAGAACAGAGTGTATACCACTTATTCAAGTGGATACGGGCTGCGGTGTAATGTAAGGAAGAAGGAACATAAAGCTGACGGTATGGAACACCAGTGCGTATAAGAAGAGCACTTTCGTTAAAGGTTCCATCGGAAAAAGGATCTGATGAATACAACAAATCATAGCCTGAAAAGGTCCTGATAACAGTGGATTGTAATTTGGGTTCTTGCAAACAGACCCCAACAGGGAAAAACTGAGAGAGCAACACCTGAAGCTCACTCCTGTTACCCCTGAGGCCTCGGATATTCCACTGCAAATAAGCCATGATTTATGGAGAAAAAGATATAAGTGGAAGCGAAGGAATCTATGGACTAGGGTTAGAAAAGTCCACGTGTGGAGGTAGCGGAAGACCTGTAATCAGAGAAGGAGGAGGACGTTGTGAAGGAAGGGGGGGTTGAGACGTAGAAGAGAGATGAGGAACCTCAGGTGGAGTAGTGTCCATCATCGGTCCAGAAATATATTCTGCAATAGCTTCCAGTGTTTCCGAAGTCAAAGATGCAGAATGTGGGACTACATTAGAAATGGAAGAAGAGTGAGCAACGATCGGGGAGTCTATAGACTGTACTAAAGTAGAGGGCGAGGAGATAGAAGAGGAAACTGTCGAAGGGGCTTGGGAGGGGACAGGGAATGAAGGTAATGTATGAGGAGGAGGATGAACCTCCACACACGTTATAGAACTAGTCAGAGGCGAAGAACCTGGCAGTAGGGATTTTTTGCCGGGCTTATGAGAAGGAGGGGGGCGCTGAGGTTTAGGTGAAGGACGAGGACGTGTAGACTCAGAATTGTGCGAATGAGTAGAGGAAGGAGTGTGGACAGTATGGGAAGCTGAGGTAGGGACCTCGGAGCCAAGAATATCAAAAGGATTCGAGACAGGGGTGATTAAGGATGAGGCGACCACAGAGGAAGCCGTGGAAGTTGGGACCCCAGAAGTGCTGCGACGTTTAGCAATTCGAGAATAGGAAATGCGGGGAAGTCTCCCTTGAAGGCGTAGATGAGAGACGGCCATAGCATAGGAGAAGCCTTCCGCCTCTTTGAGACAAGGGATTTCCCGCTCATTCAGGTAAACCTGACAACAGCGAGAATATGATGGATGTGCCTCATGACAGTTAAGGCAAGAGGGAGGGAGAGTACAAGAAGAAATGGCATGGTCGTCAGCACCACAGACTGGGCATTCGGCCATGGACCTGCAATATTTCGCTGGATGACCAAAACGCCAGCAGTTTCTACACTGTTGCGGTGTAGGGGTCACCTTTCGGACTTGTAAACGTTGACCTGCAATGTAAACCGAAGGTGGTAGTTCACGGCAGTCAAATGTTAAACGAGCTATATTGCAAGGATAACGTCTTCGCTTATTGGCAGGGAGGACAAAAGTGTCAACTTTAAGGATAGGGAGTTCTTGGAGCTCAAGCTGCTCGAAAATGTCATCACCACATGTCTGGAAATTCCGTTGGACAATGGTGTGGGGCAAAATGACAGAACCACAACAAGAATTGAGGGAATGGTGCTTGTGAATAGTAACAGGAGCAGAATCTATGGTTGTAAGAAGAGAAAGATCTCGAGCTTGGCCAGCATTCTGGACCATGATGATGCGAGTGCCGCTCTTGAGAGCGTGAAATGAGATGTCTTTACAAACATGGCATAGCAAAGCTTTACCAATACTATGGTCTGAAAGATAGGTATTAGGATAAGTCAGTCGCAGAGTAAAAAACTTTGTCCATTGAGTAGTTTGAAACAGAGAGTTTAAGGGGAGTGAGTGAGGAGCTGGTCGTTTCTGAGATGAACGAGAAGGAAGTGTCGAATCGTCATGTGTGGGTCTTGGTCGTTTGGGTGTGGGACCGGGGGTGGTCCGATGGGAGACGGGCGAGCGATTCGAAAATTGCCGCACCATCGAGGGAGAAGCCGGAATCAAGGTCAGAGGAGAAGAGCGAAGGTCAGACGTATCGAAAGGGCCAGTCAGGTCCCTGGTACCTGAAGCAGGTGACGAACCAGCACCAGCAAGAGGTACAGGGGCATGAAAGGTGTCCAAAGAGTTGTCCATTAACGAGGCAGGGTCAGTACTGGGTGTGGTATCAGGAAGGGGCCCGGGGGTAGTGGGTTCATGGATTGGGTCAGCCATGGTTAGGTTACTTCTTTCTTTTTATTTTTAAGAAAAAAAGAAAGAAGAAAAGAAAATAAAAAAAAAAGAATAAAAAAGGGGGAACGTGGAGGAATAGCTCCTAGGAGGAATGAAAGGGAGCGCAACCCCCTCCGCGCCCAAGAGGACCTCAAAACCGCAAGTAGTGCAGATGCTGCATGGAACCCGTGCATACCCTACCCTTCATGCCAGTAAACCAGCAATCCGGGATAGCAACCTCACATCCACCGGAGCCATCTCTGCGACAAAGAGAGGGCGGCCGGATATCCGCCACAAAGCATACCGCCTTCGGCCACCACCCCAGAATCCGAAAGGTGGCCTCCAGAGATACACCTGTCGCCCGAAAGATACCCAAGGCCACCCCGGGTGACCGGAGAGGATCGGACATCCCCAGGCGATCCAGATTCCACGGCAAACTACACCACCGCCAAGGACCTCAACGGAATGAGATGGACTACGATACCCTTCCCCCTACCTAGGAACTAGAATGCCTGAGGAGAGAAGCTCCCAGGGTAAAACTGGGAAGGAAATAAGGGAGGGATGGGGAGGAGGAGGAAAGGGAAAAGGGAGGATGGGGAAGATGGAAAAAAGGGAGGGGGGGGATTGGGGGGTAATTAGGTTCGGTCTGAGGAAGAAGACCAAGAGGTCCAATTCCTCAGACCGATAGCCTCTTTACCATGACAAGGAGCCCCCTTTAAAGAGGGCAGCACAAGCAGGAGACCACCAAGGCACGCACTTCTGAGGATGCTTGCCCAAGGTTTGGGGAATAGAATGTGAAACCGCTTTGAAGATGGAGGACGAAAAGAGATGTAAAACCTCATCAATGGAGGACTAGGAAGGAACCTCATGAAAGGCAGTAAGATGTGCGTAAAGGTCCCATTTCGCCCGGTCAAATTGCCAGCGTGGGCAATGAGGAGGTGGAGAAAACAGAGGGGACTTAAGGATGATTGGGAAATGATCGCTGTCATGTAAGTCCGGGAGGACAGACCAGGTGAAGTCAAGGACAGTAGATGAAGAGCAGATGGAAAGATCGATGCAGGAGAAAGAATGAGTTCCGGGATCAAAATGGGTAGGAGTACCCGTATTTAAAACATGGAGGGGAAGAGAAGCAAGAAATGCCTCCAACTGAATACCACGGGAGTCACAGTGCGACCCTTCCCAGAAAAAATGGTGTGCGTTAAAATCTCCAAGTAATAGAAGGGGTGGCGGTAAGGAAGAAACCAGAAAATCAACATCTGGGATAGACATTGCCCACGAAGGGGAGATATATAAAGAACAGAGTGTATACCACTTATTCAAGTGGATACGGGCTGTGGTGTAATGTAAGGAAGAAGGAACATAAAGCTGACGGTATGGAACACCAGTGCGTATAAGGAGAGCACTTTCGTTAAAGGTTCCATCGGAAAAAGGATCTGATGAATACAACAAATCATAACCTGAAAAGGTCCTGATAACAGTGGATTGTAATTTGGGTTCTTGCAAACAGACCCCAACAGGGAAAAACTGAGAGAGCAACACCTGAAGCTTACCCTGGTTACCCCTGAGGCCTCGGATATTCCACTGCAAATAAGCCATGATTTATGGAGAGAAAGATATAAGTGGAAGCGAGAGGAATCTATGGACTAGGGTTAGAAAAGTCCACGTGTGGAGGTAGCGGAAGACCTGTAATCAGAGAAGGAGGAGGACGTTGTGAAGGAAGGGGGGGTTGAGACGAAGAAGAGAGATGAGGAAACTCAGATGGAGTGATGTCCATCATCGGTCCAGTCTCTGAAATATATTCTGCAATAGCTTCCAGTGTTTCGGAAGTCAAAGATGCAGAATGTGGGACTACATTAGAAATGGAAGAAGAGGGAGCAACTATCGGGGAGTCTATAGACTGTACTAAAGTAGAGGACGAGGAGATAGAAGAGGAAACTGTCGTAGGGGTTTGGGAGGGGACAGGGGATGAAGTTAGTGTATGAGGAGGAGGATGAACCTCCACACACGTTACAGAACTAGTCGGAGGCGAAAAACCTGGCAGTAGGGATTTTTTGCCGGGCTTATGAGAAGGGGGAGGGCTGAGGTTTAGGTGAAGGACGAGGATGTGTAGACTCGAATTGTGCGAGTGAGTAGAGGAAGGAGTGTGGACAGTATGGGAAGCCGAGGTAGGGACCTCGGAGCCAAGAATATCAAAAGGATTCGAGACAGGGGTGATTGAGGATGAGGCGACCACAGAGTAAGCCGTGGAAGTTGGGACCCCAGAAGCGGGGCGACGTTTAGCAATTCGAGAATAGGAAATGCGGGGATGTCTCCCTTGAAGGCGTAGATGAGAGATGGCCATAGCATATGAGAAGCCTTCCGCCTCTTTGAGACAACGGATTTCCCGCTCATTCAGGTAAACCTGACAACGGCGAGAATACGACAGATGTGCCTCATGACAGTTAAGGCAAGAGGTAGGTAGAGTACAAGAAGAACTGGCATTGTCGTCAGCACCACAGACTGGGCATTCGGCCATGGACCTGCAATATTTCGCTGGATGACCAAAACGCCAGCAGTTTCTACACTGTTGCGGTGTAGGGGTCACCTTTCGAACTTGTAAACGTTGACCTGCAATGTAAACCGGAGGTGGTAGTTCACGGCAGTCAAATGTTAAACGAGCTATATTGCAAGGATAACGTCTTCGCTTGTTGGCAGGGAGGACAAAAGTGTCAACTTTAAGGATAGGAAGTTCTTGGAGCTCAAGCTGCTCGAAAATGTCATCACCACATGTCTGGAAATTCCGTTGGACAATGGTGTGGGGCAAAATGACAGAACCACAACAAGAATTGAGGGAATGGTGCTTGTCAATATTAACAGGAGTAGTATCAATGGTTGTAAGAAGAGAAAGATCGCGAGCTTGGCCAGCATTCTGGACCGTGATGATGCGAGTGCCGCTCTTGAGAGTGTGAAATAAGATGTCTTTACCAACATGGCGTAGCAGAGCCTTACCAATACAGTGGACCCCCGAGTTTCGTAAAAATTTCACACCTGAAGTCTGCTCAAGCGCTATTACCGAACGAATTTACTCCCTTAAGGAAAAATGTCACGTAGGTTAGTCTATTTCAGACCCCCAAAAATACACTTCCACAAGCACTTACAATATTATACTTACATAACTGTACGATTTCCGGGGTTTACGAAACTCGGGGGTCCACTGTACTATGGTCTGAAAGATAGGTATTAGGAGAAGTCGGTCGCAGAGTAAAAAACTTTGTGCATTGAGTAGTTTGAAATAGAGAGTTTAAGGGGAGTGCGTGACGAGCATGGGAAATATTACTTCGATTTTTGTACTTTTTGGATTTAGACCGACCTTCTGGAACGGATTAAGTAAGAAATCCGGGGTTCCACTGTACTTATACTTGAATTTCACTAACATTGTTGATTTAGAATGCACCTTTCATTTGAGCATTTGAAGCTATGAACTGAAGGTTTACAAGGTTATCCTAGCCATTCCAGGAAGCTAGGAAAGGCTTAAATAACTTGGAATGAAGCAATCAAAAAATGAGTAATGAGCAAAAATTGCATTTTCTAAACACAAATGTTCACAAGTCTTTAAAAATGAGACCAGTTTGATAAAAAATGTATAGCTGTTTACCAAGAAATTGATGCAAATATGAGTCAGCAATCTTCTCAAAGTGACATTTGGCGAGTTAAAAAAAATTTCTTCTCAGTGCTTCATATTTTACATGAACATGTTATTTTTTCCTGATCTGGTCCTCATCACAATCATTCAAAATTCAATGCCAATCAGATCATTCTAGAGGTATGAGTGAAAAAAAAAAAGCAAAAGGAAAAAAAAATTCAGATAAGTACAGTGGTCCCTCGGTTTTCGTGCATCTCCAAACTCGAACATTTATGTAAGTGTATTTTCGTAAGTGCTGTTGCAAGTGTATTTTTGGGGGTCTGAAATAGACTAACCTACGTGACATTATTTCTTAAGGAAGTAAATTCGTTCGGTAATGGCACTTGAGCAGCATTCTGGAACGAATTTTCGGCGAAAACCGAGGGACCACTGTACAGTGGTACCCCGGTTTACGTAATTAATTTGTTCCAGAATGCTGTTCAAGTGCCGTTACCAAACGAATTTGTTCCCATAAGGAATAATGTAAAATAGATTAGTCCTTTTAGACCCACAAAAATACACTTACAAAAGCACTTACAAAAATACACTTACATAATTGTTCGAGTTTGGAGCAGTACGTAAACCGGGGGTCCACTGTACTTATAGGTCCACCTCCAGGATACCTAATTCAAAAAGATATTGTATGTGATCTAGCTACTTGGGTTAACTGGGGTGAATATTTAAAGCCCTTGGATTTAGGTCAGTTTTTAAATGTTTATTATTAGGTCTCTAAAAATGTAACTGAAGCTTGTTATATAGGTATTTGGAAACCTGTATAATGCTTTATCTTTTTTGGGGTCAAACTAATTGAATGCAAATTCAGTAAATATATATTAATTAGCCATATCTCTTGTATTTACAGCTTTTACATTGCATCTCTACTGTGTAACTGCTCTTTCACTGGCTCTTTTAGAGCTAAAGTTTTGTATCCACATACACCAAATAAAATACCAAGAAAAATCTGAAGCTATGGAATATAGCTACAGATATACAATTGGACAAAACTGAGAAAAAGACAAAATATAATCCCTTCATTAACCCTTTCACTGTCTCCCACATAGATCTATGTTATCAATGCCAGTGTCGCTCCCCATTTACGGTGTAAGCACAGCTCCTTTAAATATAATGGGAAATTTTGGCGTATACATACAAGAATCGGTCTATAAGGTCAGAGTGTACAGTATAAACAAAAATCCTGCCCTATGCAGTACATGATGGAAAAAACAAACCACTGACCCTGTGTTTGGTTTAAATTAGAAAATTTTAGGTGTTTTCTAAGGTAGTTTTTATGCCTTTACTTGCCGTTACTTGGTATGAATTGATAGAATGCAAAACATACTGTGAAACAGAGATGATTTTGGTCAGGTTCAGGAGTGGAGGTAGCTTGAAATAGGGCTCAAAGTAGTGGAAATATTTGATTTTTGGCAATTATCCTAAAGAAGGGTAGGGCCACATAACACTCCCCTTCCTCCAGTCTGTTTTATGGGTTTTTGCTAGGTCTCCTTTAATTACTGGGATGCTCTAAACAACGACCAATTATTGTTGGTTGTATTTTATCCGAGAAATATTGGAAAACTTTGATTTTTTGTGTGATGACGGATTCAAAATGGAAGGTATTACAGCCTCTCCTCACTTAGTGACAACTAGGACTTACGACGGGCTCTCTGACCAGTATGCATACCTAAATAATGTACATTAGAGCTGATTTTCTCTATTCTGTTTATTACAATATTCATTACACTACTGTGTAAACATTTAAAAATATACTAATAATGTTATAAATGGTGCAAAGGTGACATTAAAAAAATATCAAAGATGGTTGACACAAACCCACTACCATTATAGTATGTTCCTTGCTTAGCAATGAATTTGTTTACAAATAACAAAAAAGGCACAATACCGTGACTGGAACAATGCACACACAACCCGCACATATAAAAAAGAGAGGAGCTTATGAATATGACTGACTCCACTTCTACTACTACCACTACTACCTCCATTATTACCCCTCCACCACTTTCTTGTGCCCTCCCCTGTCTGCCTGCCTATAAATACCCCTTCTACCTGTCCTTTGTGTTAGTGTGACTTTGTAAATGGTCCAAGTCAGACCGAAACGTCGTCGTAAGCTCCTCTCTTTTTTATATGTGCGGGTTGTGTGTGAATTTGTTTACCTTTTGTGGTCTTAGGAACGGAACTCCGTCGTTAAGTGAGGAGAGACTATATATAGAAAAGGCCTGTAGATGTGATTAATGAACAAAGGATAGGCTGCTTTACTGGCTGAAATGCATAGTGTTTATTTTTTATTCTGTTTTTAAATTTTAATTTGTTGAATTTTGTATAAAATTGGCCAAGTTACCAAATTCTTTGCAATTTATCAGTTCTAATAGTTGAATGGGAAGTTTCTTGTGCTCAATCAATAGACTGGAAGGCATACTAGCAAAATAGCCGGGAAGCTGGTCAAATTGAACAATGGAATTTATTTAAAATAGGACACAATTGGGCAAAGTCACCAATAAGCAAACTGCATCAAAACTGATACCTTTGTGCCTTCCTAATTCCATATGTTTCCCATAAAAAAAATTTTTAGAGTCATTACCTTCAGAAAAAAATTATCATTTCAGAAAAAAAATTATATATTTTTCAAAAAATGCAACACTTTCAGCACTTAATTTTGTGGGTCACAACAGTGAAAGTGTTAAGAGGAAAATTTTCAATAAACACATCTATTCCAATATTATCCAGAAAGCTAAAAGTAAACTTTTGAAAAATAAAGTAAATATATAATATACATTATTAGTTTAATAATAGCATAATAAGACTATGCACTAAAACCAGAAGGGTCCTGCAATATTACTATTTTAAAGCTATTTAAGGTAAATAAAATATTCTTTTGTAATATGAGTTGACTAAAAACACACACACACAAAATCCATTAACCACAGACTTAAAACACTTTTATACCCTAAGCCATTAATGTAAATATCCTGATATATAGCAAATGCAATGAAGTGCAAAGAAGTGAAGTTGTTAGATTTACATGTTACTTTGGACCTATAATGTTACTCAGTGTAATGAAGTGAAACCATTGAATGCTGTAAAAAAATTTAGAGGGATTAGCATTATAAACAAAATGAATTCATAACTTTATAAAACAGAAGGGAAAATTTGCATTTCAAGGTGATATCAGTTACAAGTAAAGAGTAATAACTTGCAAGTGCAAAGAGCATTTTACAATAACCTAACTTAAAATGAGTGATCATACTCATGCCTCTGGTGAATATTAGTGACTGACTCATCAAAGCAGTGATCCCAGAAGCCATCAAATGAAACTGTTGCTGGTTTTCACTCACAACAAACTGTATACAAAACTTATTTGTGAAAATTTGAATAAGCTGATGGCATTCACAGAATAATTTGAGACAAATAAAACCTACTTCACTAAAATAGAACTTCATGTTAAAACAAATCAGTGGGAAGGGAGTCAGTGGATGCTGCTGCTGCTGCTTCACTTGACTAAGTATATTAGGGGAGGCATTAGCCACATCACACACTGATTCACTAGAACCTGAGACTTAACAATGTACTAGATAAGGCCTATGTGAAATATCTCTCAGGTACTGAAATCTTATTAGGTTTCCTCTTCAACATCATCTAACTGCTTACTAGATGCTTTCCTAAAATTTCTTAGATACTCTGAACACTGAGAACTCTCATTTGTTGTATTAGATATTTTTCTGAAGTTTCTTAGATGCTCTAAGGATTGGTATTCTATATATTCTGTATGACCATCCATGTGTTTTTCTAGAGATTTTTTATACAGAAATTCTTTCTGACATACTGAACACTGATAGGGTTTCTTAGTTGTATGGAGCTGCATGTGTTTTATTAGAATGGATTTTTCCTGAAAGTCTTGTTGACACTCTGAGCAGTGATATGGTTTCTGCAATATATGACCTCTCATATGTTTTACTAAACTTATACTGTCAGAAAAGCACTTTACACATTCAGAGCATTTGTATGGTTTCTCTTCTGTATGAACTTTCATATGATTTAGCAGAACCTGCTGTTCTGAAAATTCTTTTGGACATTCTGAACACAAGTATGATGTACCTCCTGTATGAACTCTCAAATGTCTTACCAAATCTGTTTTATCCGAATAAACTTTTAAACAATATGAACATGGGTATGGTTTCTCTCCTGTGTGAACTCTCATATGTATAACTAAATGAGATTTTTGAGCAAAGTCTTTCAGACACACTGAACATTGATATGGTCTCTCTCCTGTATGAATTCTCATGTGTAGTATTCGAGCTGAACTTTGTTTAAAACTTTTAAAGCATACTGAACATTGATAAGGCTTCTCCCCAGTATGAACTCTCATGTGATTGACTAAAGCTGCTTTAAGTTTAAAATCTTTTGGACACAATGAGCACTGAAATGGCTTTTCTCCTGTATGAACTCTCATATGCTGAATGAGAGATGATTTATATGTAAAGTCTTTTGAACACACTGAGCATTGCAATGTTTTCTCTCCTACATGCATCCTCATGTGTTGTACCAGACCTGCACTGTCTGGAAAATCCTTCAGGCACTCTAAACACTGGAACGGTTTCTCTCCCGTGTGAACTTTCTCGTGGTTCACCAAACCCTCTTTCCGTTTAAAGTCTTTCAAACACATCGAACACTGAAATGGTTTCTCTCCCGTATGAATTCTCATATGATTCACCAAATGGGAGCTCTGTGAAAAGTCCTTATGACATATTGAACACTGGAATGGTTTGTCTCCTGTATGGACTCGTAGATGCCTTGTTAAGCATGATTTTTTTGTAAATTCTTTTGAACAGACTGAACATTGATAAGGTTTGTTTCCTCCACTAGCACTCATGTCTTGCATGCTTTGATATTATAGAAACCCTTTTAGTTACACTAATTTTCTTTAACTCTAAATTTATTATTTTTATAAGTAGTCAAAATACTGAACTTTGATTCATAAATAAGTTAGTATTATATTTAAAGATCTTTTATATACTGAAAGCTAATATAATTTTGATATATTAAATCAGTTAATGAGTATAAATATGATTGTGTGTAAAGTTGTTTCACTGGAGAAGTATTTAATATGAGATCATAAATAAAAGCACTTACATAAAACTAAGGGTAATTTCCATATAAACTATGAAGCAATAAAAACACTGGTAATTTTATCTAATATGACTAGTCTTGTGTGTTTCAAGATAATCTTCCAAAATGAAGTTCACTATTTACTAGAATAAATTGTAGTGATAAGGCAGTCTCAAAAGTGCCACAAATTGTCTTTCCTATGAACACTTATGTAAAGTACAGCAATGAAAGATCCTTCTTGAAAGTGTTCTAGCCACTGAACACTGGAACGCTGCCAGGGAGACCTACAGAGATTTCCTTAACTTTACACAACATCAACTCGAACACGTGCACTAAGACATACCTGTGCAAATAATCAGGATAAAATTTTTAAATCATTTTTCTTTAAATAAATCTAGTTATATTCTATTTGATAAATAAAATATTCAAAGACATCAAACAGTGTCACAAAACAGTGCTCTGATTTGTATAAACTTTTATATAAAACTATAGTCATAAATATATTTCAATTATTTTTTTATAAACTTAAATTACATTAAACACTAAAGTGTTTTTTTGTCATAAAACTACATAGCTGCAAGTCAGTCCTGTTAAAAATATTTAACTACATTGCATTGGTATTATACATTCATATATGTAATAATTGACTACATGTACTCTCGTTTCAAAGTCAAAATACCAATTTATTAAGCAAAAAATTTACCCAGTATATAATTTCCTTTGTAATTTTCTTAAGACGAACAATGAGAGGACATAATGATAGATTAAAACTGTATTAGTCATTCAAGATTAGTTTTAAAACTTTATAGGACACACTGTAAAATAATGCTGGTAAAAAAAAATAGAAAAAGTTTACAATGTGAATTATAAGCAAGTCAGACTTTATATATATTGCTGACAACAAGATATATTATATTGAATGTGGCTAATATGTGCACTTGGGTACCTGTCTCAAGTTAATCCTCAAGGTGCTAAAATAATTATAAATAGTACATCTGATAAGAATAAGTTGATTCATCAGACTAGAAATGAGATGGAAGGAAAGTGAAAAACTATAATAGTGTTAAGTAGCAATATAAGACAGATGATATAAAATGATTCTCTATTTCACTCATAACATAAAACTGATCATAGTGCTATATATATATATATATATATATATATATATATATATATATATATATATATATATATATACATACAGATTATAGACTTCTGGGAATTCAGCACAAAGAATTCACTTCAATTCTTCTTGTGTATAATATACCAAACATAAACAATTTTCAAAAATATTAAATATTTACCCCTTTCAACATTTCATCATTAAATCAATATGGAATATACTACACATGATAAAACTTAAGAGGTAAACTTTAGTTTCCAAGCTGTAAAATATAAAATGGAGTGAATGATGGTGAAAGTTTTTCTTTTTCGGGCCACCCTACCTTGGTGGGAAACGTCCGATGTGTTAATAAAAATAAAATAAACAATATATATATATATATATACTGTATATGCAGTGTCTCTTCCTTCTGCAGGACCTTTATTATCTTTGAGAGTTGCGACTGCAAGTTAAATCCTTCTTGGAAGGGAGTATCTGAAAGAGAAGGATAAACAAAGGCTGTTGGACAAATTTGGAAGGATAAGTACAATAATCAAATTAAAAGTAAACACTGGAAAGAGCAAGATGACGAGGATAACAAAAAATTTAGGTAATAAAAGACTGAATATCAGACTGGAGGGAGGAAGTGAATGTGTTCTGATATTTGGGAGTGGACTAATCAGCAGATGGGTCTATGAAGGACGAGGTGAAGAATAGAAATGACAAGGGAAAAAAGGCGAGTGGTGTACTGAAAATATGTGGAGACAATGTTTTTCATGAGACCAAAAAGGGGAATGTATGAGAGTATAGTGGTACCAACACTTATGTGTGTGTGTGTAGCATGGGTAGTGAATGCTGCAACAAGGAGAAGGCAGGAGGCAGTTGAGATGTCATATCTGAAGGCAATGTGTGGTGTGAATATTATGCAAAGATAAGATAAGATAAGATTTCTTCGGATTTTTAACCCCAGAGGGTTAGCCACCCAAGATAACCCAAGAAAGTCAGTGCGTCATCGAGGACTGTCTGTCTTATTTCCATTGGGGTCCTCAATCTTGTCCCCCAGGATGCGACCCACACTAGTCGACTAACATCCAGGTACCTATTTGCTGCTAGGTGAACATGACAACAGGTGTAAGGAAACACGTTGAAATGTTTCCACCCCATAGGAAATCGAACCCAGGCCCTCCATGTGTGAAGCGAGAGCTTTAGCCACCAGGCCACAGCTTGGAGATTAGGAGGTGCGGGGTTGTTAAAAGTATTATGCAGAAGGCTGATGAGGGGTTGCTGAGGTGGTTCGGACATTTAGAAAGGATGGAAAAAATAGGATGACATTGAGGGCATATAAATCAGTAGAGGAGGGTAAGCAGGGTAGGTTCAAAGGAGGGGGTAAAAGAAGTTATGAGTGCAAAAGGCTTAGATTTCCAGCATCTGTGAGCGTGTTAAGAATCGCGGCAAATAGTTTTAGGGACTTGATGAGTTGCTGGAGTGTGAGCAAGGTAACATTTTGTGAAGGAAGTCAGGGAAACCAGGATATTTGCTGTTTAAATGCTACACTTTATTGCTGGCTGGCACTATAGCCATTATCAACTCCTGCTGCTTTAGTATCATAACATATCATAGAATCACTGAATCACTTAAGAAGACATTCTCCCTTCTCAGCCCTTTACCAAAGGGCTGGCACTAGGAGCTTTCTTGGGGCTCATGGTGGCTTATTTAGCAGTTGCAAGCACTAAAAACACTGGAATAATGACAAAATGTATGGTATGAATGCGTGGGTGGCTGTCTCTCGCTGGTAAACAATGGCACACTGACTCTGAATGGAGTGTCGGGCCCGCTCGGGCCACGCGTCCGGGACGAATCACGAACTCCGAGCAGATCGCGAACACCGAACCAATATTTTTGCGAAAAAATATCACGAACTCCGATGGTAACGAACTCCAGGGGTCCACTGTACTTATACAATTATGCAGTAGTCTGAATAACAGTAAATCTTCTATTTTTTGTGCAAATAAAAATTCAATATGAAAAGCAAGCATAATACAGTGGACCCTCGGTTAACGAAAAAACTTCATCCCAGAAGCCTGTTCGAGTGCCATTACCAAACGAATTTACTTCCTTAAGAAATAATGTCACGTAGGTTAGTCTATTTCAGACCCCCAAAAATACACTTCCACATGCACTTACAATATTATACTTACATAATTGTACGATTTCCAGGGTGTACATTAACCGAGGATCCACTGTATAAGAGGAGCCTGGAGATGTGACTAATGAACAGATAAAATGTTATTTTAAGTGCCAGGAATGTCTGCACAGTTTATTCAGGACCCTATTTTGAAATTGAGCTTTCTTGAATTTTGTGTGAAATTGGACAAATTAGTAATTTCAGATCATTTACTGGGTAGTTGAAATAGGTAAATGGGCAGTTTCTTGTACTCAATCGATAGAATAAAAGGAGTTATAGTGAAATAGCTATGAGTTTTGTTGATTGGAACAATGGAATTGGCTCAAAATAGGGCTCAAATTAGGCAAAATCACTGATGCGAAAATACTGCTGAGACTGCTAACTTCGCGATAGCGTAATTCCGTAATTTTTCCATCAAATTTTGTAATTTTGGTTTCATTAACTTTGGAAAAAGATTCTTTACCATTTCATAAGATTTTTTTTTTTTTTTCAATTCTTCAATCCTGAGAGTGTTGTCTGTCGACAACCAGAGCATGTATGAAAACCAGGACATACTTTTCTCGAATTCCTTGTTCAAAAACTGATTTGTTCAACAACTAGTGTGTTCGACAACAGAGGTTTCACCGTATAAAAGTCGCTTGTGGATGAGACTTCTACTCAATATAATGCCACAAACTGCATACTGTGTCTTATTAACTCTTTCAGGGTCCGTGCCGTAGTTCTACTGCTTTGAGTTCAGGGTTGAAACCGTAGGTCTACGTCATGAGCTCAGCTCACTCAGATAAGCTGTGAGCGGTAAATTTAGGTCTGGATATGAGAGAATACATTTATGTGGTAAGTGTGCACCACATAAAACAAATCCTGCAGCACACAGTGCATAATGAGAGAAAAAAAACTGAAACCGTAATTTCAATTAAAACAGCGACTTTGCAGTATTTTTTCGTGTACTTTTTATAGTTGTATTTGCGATTTCTTGATCTAATTTGATAGAATGGAAAATATATTACAGATATAGAGATGATTTTGATTGGTTTTAGTATTGGAAATGGCTTGAAACTGAGCTCAAAGTAGCGGAAATGTTAAATTTTTGCCAATGTTCAAGAGTCAAGAGTAAACAAATGACCTCACACGTCTAATACGTGCCAGCTGGTGGGTCTAATATACGTTCACAAATGTGGTGATATTATTTGTACAATTATTACAATATTGCATTTTTTGGTTTGGAAAAAAATTCATTATGTGAATAAAAAATCAAAATGGAATTCATTTGTAAAGACTGAAAACGTAACTAATGAACAGATGAAATGTTAGTTTAGTGTCAGGAATGCCTGCATTGTTTATTCTGCACCCTATTTTGAAATTTTAATATTTTGAACTTTGAGTTAAATTGGCTAAATAACCAATTTCCAATCACTTTATTTTGTAGTTGAAACAGTTGACTGGGCGATTTCTTGTGCTCAATCGATAGAATAGAAGTAATACTAGTGAAATAGCAAAGAATTTGGTCGACTGGAATAATGTAATTGGCCTAAAATGGGCGTCAAAGTTGGCAAAATCACCGATGCGTAAATATCGCTGATGCATCAAAATTCGCAAGAGCATAATTTCGTCAATTTTCAATCAAATTTCGTACTTTTTGTTTTATTACCTTCAGAAAAAGATTCTCTACCATTTCATTAGAAAAAATAAGATTTTTTTTTTTTAAATTCTTGGACACTGGCGCACCCCTTCCAAAAATGGCCTTGGACCATGAAAGGGTTAAAATAAATGTGACCCTTGTTGTTCAGTCTACATAAACAACAAAGATAAAGAAATAGATACATAAGTTTGTCCCTGTTGAGGATATTAGAAAGCTACAGAATATACCATTTGAGTTGTTGTGGTTAGAGAAGTGGCAAATGAAGTTAACTGCAGACAAATATAAGGTTCTAATCCTAGGAAAAGAAAATAACTATGGCACTACAGTGCTCGTCACGGCATTATGCCGGGTGAGCACCCCGGCATAATTCCATGATGAAAATCAAAGGCCTACCATACAGGGATGTCTTTTTTCGTCAGTGCCTTCTGCTGGGTAGCAGCCGTTAGCATGACGTCACGGCCTGCCACCACATTTCACAGTGACTTCTCATTGCTCACGTGGTTGCCATGGTGAGAGGAAGTGTTGCACTTTTGTCTCTCATATGCCCCATCTTTTGTCCAGTGTTCCTTTTGGTTTTGGGGCTATACATCTTTGATTATGGGTAAAAGGAAGTCTTTAACACCTGAAACAATAGCTCAAATAATTGGGCTTCACAAAGCTGGGCACCAGACGAAAGAAATCGTGGAGAATGTTAGTGTGTGTGAGCGTTCAGTGAGGAAATGAGTGCAGCGTTTCAAAGCTGGTGGTGGTGTCGAGCAACAGTCTGCCAAATCTCGGCCTGGCCCTTCCAAGAAGACATTTGTTCGTACATTAACTGTGTTAAAGGAGCAGTTACTCTCTAACTGCATTGCATAGATTATGCTGCTCAATTCTGGTCTCCATATTACAGAATGGAGATATATGTGCTCTAGAACATAGAGAGAATGATAGTAAGATTGATTCCATGTTATCAGAGACATTTCCTATAAAGATAGGCTAAAGACACAAAATTTACAGTCTGGAGAGGTGTAGAATTAAGAGGGGATATGTTTGAAATATTCTCCATGGGGAAGTGAAACAGAATTCTTCCTTTGTAGCCATGTAATATGTCGTAAGAGGCGACTAAAACGCCGGGAGCAAGGGGCTAGTAACCCCCTCTCCTGTGTATATTACTGAATTTAAAAGGAGAAACTTTCGTTTTTCCTTTTGGGCCACCCTGCCTTGGTGGGATGCAGGTGGTTTTTTGAAAGATGATGATAATGATGATAATAATTATAATAATAATTATTATTATTTTTATTTTAGCATGATATGTACATGTTTGTACAAAGGAGTATAACAATTGGGTGTACATGCCAAAAGCCACTTTATATGCAGAGCATTTTAGGCAAACTTAAAATTAATATGGCAATAACAGTGCAAAATTGTACATATGGTCATTAGGTGAGTTACAATGAATACAAGAAAATTAAATATTCTATTAGTTTATGCTATATTGCTTTATAAGTTTGGTAGAGAAGAATTACAGTTTTGATTATTAACATAAGGTGGACACAATGGAATGATTAACATTACATTTGAGATGTTTGAAATATGTACAGTGGTACCTCTAGTTACGATGGTCCCCAAAATCGCCCTTTTATGTAAGTTTATTTTTTTAAATACTTTTGTAAGTATATTTTTGGGGGTGTAAAAGGACTAGTCTATTTTACATTATTCCTTATGGGGATAAATTCGTTTGGTAATGGCACTTGAACAGCATTCTCGAACGAAAAAATATCATAACTCGAGGTACCACTGTATATAAATGAAAAACAGGAATAAAAGAGAAATAAATGACATGCTGAAAATATCCAGTCAAGAGAGTACTACTACCTGGAGTCTACCTGGAGAGAATTCCAGGGGTCAACGCCCCGGCGGCCTGGTCCGTGACCAGGCCTCCTGTTGGACCAGAGCCTGATCAACCAGACTGTTACTGCTGGCCGCACGCAGTCCAACGTACGAACCACAGCCCTGCTGGTCAGGTACCGACTTTAGGTGCCTGTCCAGTGCCTGCTTGAAGACAGCCAGGGGTTTGTTGGTAATCCCCTTGATGTATGCTGGGAGGCAGTTGAACAATCTTGGGCCCCTGACACTTATTGTGTTGTCCCTCAACGTGCTAGTGGCACCCCTGCTCTTCATTGGGGGGATGTTACATCGCCTGCCGAGTCTTTTGCTTTCGTAGGGAGTGATTTTTGTGTGCAAGTTTGGTACTAAGCCCTCGAGAATTTTCCATGTGTATATAATAATGTATCTCTCCCGCCTGCGTTCTAGAGAGTACAGGTTTAGGAACTTCAAGCGTTCCCAGTAGTTGAGGTGGTTTATCGCACTTATGCGTGCGGTGAAGGTTCTCTGCACATTTTCAAGGTCAGCAATTTCACCCGCCTTGAAAGGTGCCGTTAGTGTGCAGCAATATTCTAGCCTAGATAAAACAAGCGATCTGTAAAGTGTCAACATGGGCTTGGCATCCCTGGTTTTGAAGGTTCTCATTATCCATCCTGTCATTTTTCGAGCAGATGCAATTGCTACTTTGTTATGGTCCTTGAAGGTGAGATCCTCTGACATGATCACTCCCAGGTCTTTGACATTAGTTTTCGCTCTATTGTGTGGTTGGAATTAGTTTTGTACTCCGAAGAGATTTTAATTTCTTCACGTTTTCCGTATCTGAGTAATTGAAATTTCTCATCATTGAACTTCATATTGTTTTCTGCAGCCCATTTAAAGATTTGGTTTATGTCTGCTTGGAGTCTAGCCGTGTCTTCAACGGTGGACACTGTCATACAGATTCGGTGTCATCTGCAAAGGAAGACACAGCACTGTGGCTTATATCCCTGTCAATATCTGATATGAGGATGAGGAATAGGATGGGAGCAAGTACTGTGCCTTGTGGAACAGAGCTTTTCACAGTAGCTGCCTCAGACTTTACTCTGTTGACTACTACTCTTTGTGTTCTACATGTTAGGAAATTATAGATCCATCTACCAACTTTTCCTGTTATTCCTTTATCACGCATTTTGTGTGCTATTACACCATGGTCACACTTGTCAAAGGCTTTTGCAAAATCTGTGTATATAACATCTGCATTCTGTTTATCTTCTAGAGCATCCAGGACCTTGTCGTAGTGGTCCAGTAGTTGGGACAGACAGGAGCGGCCTGCTCTAAACCCATGCTGTCCTGGGTTGTGCAATTGATGGGTATCAAGATGGGTGGCGATCTTGCTTCTTAGAACCCTTTCAAAGATTTTTATGATATGGGACGTTAGCGCAATTGGTCTTTAGTTCTTTGCTATTGCTTTACTGCCCCAGCAATGGATTCAATTTTTTACCTACAGAGTAGGTAAGTAACATTATTTAGGCACAGGTAATAAGGACAATTATCATTATGTAAATTAACTAGGAAAACCCAAGGTGAGTTGGCCTGTCTAGTATGGCCATATATGTAAGCCATGTTGGGGTTTATATTTCACATCAGGCTGCCCTTTATATTTCATGTCATGCCACCAGGCTGGTGTTGCCATCTGTTGGCAGACATAGGCCTACCTTCAGTTTACCCCACAATATCTTGGGTAGTTCTCAATTACATAGCAGTGCTGTGTTGTTTCATATGTTCTTATATTGTGGCTGAGTTGACAGTTGCTTCAACTCTCTCACACAGGGGGTTGCTCCTAAGCATGAGAGTAAATGCTGGGCATGTTTCTTACACCTGCTGTCCTTCTTTACCTAGCGGTATGTACCCGGGAGTTAGGTAACTGGTATGGGTTGCATCCTGGGGCGTTAGGTGACTGCTATGGGTTGCATCCTGGGGTGTTAGGTGACTGCTGTGGGTTGCATCCTGGGGTGTTAGGTGACTGCTGTGGGTTATATTCTGGGGTTGTTAGGTAACTGCTCTGGGTTACATCCTGGGGGGGCATTAGGTGACTGCTGTAGGTTACATCCTGGGGTGCTAGAAGACTGCTGTAAGTTATGTCCTGGGGTATTAGGTGACCACTGTGGGTTACATCCTGGGGAGTTAGGTGACTGCTGCGGATTATATCCTGGGGGTGTTAGGTGACCACTGTGGGTTACATCCTGGGGTGTTAGGTGACTGCTATGGGTTGCATCCTGGGGTGTTGAATGCTGTGGGTTGCATCCTGGGGTGTTAGGTGACTGCTGTGGATTATATCCTGGGGATGTTAGGTGACTGCTGTGGGTTACGTCCTGGGGGCATTAGGTGACTGCTGTGGGTTACATCCTGGGGTGTTAGGTGACTGCTATGGGTTACGTCCTGAGGGGGCGTTAGGTGACTGCTGTGGGTTACATCCTGTGGGTTACATCCCCCCAATGAAAAGCAGGGGTGCCACTAGCACGTTGAGGGACAACACAATAAGTGTCAGGGGCCCAAGATTGTTCAACTGCCTCCCAGCATACATCAGGGGGATTACCAACAAACCCCTGGCTGTCTTCAAGCAGGCACTGGACAGGCACCTAAAATCGGTACCTGACCAGCCAGGCTGTGGTTCGTACGTTGGACTGCGTGCGGCCAGCAGTAACAGACTGGTTGATCAGGCTCTGGTCCAACATGAGGCCTGGTCACAGACCGGGCAGCAGGGGCGTTGACCCCTGGAATTCTCTCCAGGTAAACTCCAGGTTAGGTGATTGCTATGGGTTATACCCTAAGGGTGTTAGGTGACTGCTGTGGATTACATCCTGGAGTGTTAGGTGATTCCTGTGGGTTGCATCCTGGGGGTTTAAAGTGAGTGTGTACTCAAGTACATGTGATTGCAGGGATTGAGTCACAGCTCCTGTCCCAGGGATTGCATCCTGGGGAACAACCATTAAAGGACCCCAATAGAATTAAGAGAGTCCTCGAAGACATCCTGACTTAAACTGACTTATCGTAAGTTACTAACCAATGGAAATAAGTCACTTTGACTTTTTTTTTGTTATCCTAGGTAATACACATATGTGCTGCTAAGCATGATAAATTATGTATTTTTGTATACCTGTAACTGAATAAACTTAACCTCCTGGTTAACAATAACCCCCCAACAATAACAACCACGTACGACCCCCACACAGCCTACCCAAGCCTAGAGCACTTTCCCTGTCCTCACACAGCCTACAGCACTTTCCATCCCCACACACAGCCTACCCAAGCCTACAGTACTTATTGTCTCCACACACAGCCTACCTGAGCATACAGCACTTTCCATCCCCACACAGCCTACCTAAGCCTACAACACTTTCCATCCCCACACAGCCTACCTAAGCCTACAACACTTTCCTCGTTCCCACATAGCCTATCTAAGCTTACAGCACTTTCCTTGTCCCACACAACACAACCTTCCTCAGCCTACAACACTTTCCTCGTCCCACACAACACAGCCTACAACAGTAAAGTAAAGTAAATTTTATTTCATTGCAATTTTACATAGATATTGGTAGTTACAATCATAAACTGAAGTGCAAGGAGAGCCACTGATATGGCATGGCATTAGGGGCAGCTTAATCTAATGACTTATAGACTATGTACATAATATTAGAGAAATTGATTGAGTTTATTCTAGTTATATACAGTGGTACCCCGACTTACGATGGTCCCCAAACACACCCTTTTATGTAAGTTGATTTTTTTAAATGCTTTTGTAAGTGTAATTTTGGGGGTCTAAAAGGACTAGTCTATTTTACATAATTTCTTATGGAGATAAATTTGTTTGGTAATGGCACTTGAACAGCATTCTGGAATGAAAAAATATCGTAAGTCGGGGTACCACTGTATTTGATTTCAAATTACAATATGATGATATTATACTGTTAAAATTACAATATGATGAAATTATACTGTTAAAATTACAATATGATGATATTATACTGTTAAAATTACAATATGATGATATTATACTGTTAAAATTACAATATGATGATATTATACTGTTAAAATTACAATATGATGATATTATACTGTTAAAATTACAATATGATGATATTATACTGTTAAAATTACAATATGATGATATTATACTGTTAAAATTACAATATGATGATATTACATTGTAACAAGTGTTTTGGAGGATGGTAATATAAAATTGAGATCATCTTAAGGAAAATAACATTGAGCATTTTTTAAAGTAATTTATAGTATGAGTATTTAGTTTAGGGTGAGTAGGTGGTCTTTGAGAAGAGTCTTAAATTGATTTTCTGACTAGGTTATCATAGTATTTACTGGTAATGAATTCTAGATTATGGGGCCCTTTATGTATATAGAATTTTTACATAGGTTGATATGGACTCGGGGTATATCAAAAAGTGATCTGTGTCTTGTGTTGTGGTCATGGGTCCTATTAAAGTTGGTGAGGAGAATTTTGAGCGGAGGGTTTATATTAGAGTGTAGAGTTTTATGTACAGTGGTACCTCGACTTACGTTGTTATCATCTTACGTTATATTCGATATCCGTTACTTATAACGTAAGAAATTTGAATACGACATCCGTTGATTGATTCGTCTTACGCCTTTCGTACCGGACCTGTCCGCTTGGAGCCCAGCTGAGCGCGCACTCCAGGGAGCGTCAGTGTGCTATTGTTTACAAGCGAGAGCGACCACCCACCCACACCCACGCATTCATACCAGTATATTGTCCTTATTCCACTGTTTTTAGTGCTTGCAACTGCTAAATAAGCTACCATGGGTCCAAGGAAAGATCCTAGTGCTAAGCCTGTGGCAAAGAGGAACAGAAATATATGTACGATAGAAGTGAAGAAGGAGATAATAGAAAAATATGAAAGTGGAGTGCGTATCAGTGAGCTGGCCAGGCTGTATGGTAAACCCTATTCTACCATCTCTACCATTGTGGATAAGAAATATTTAAGTAAAATCAAGGAAGCTGTTGTTGCAAAAGGTGCATCTGTGATCACAAAACACAGACCACAAGTGCTGGAAAATGTGGAAAGGTTGTTGTTGGTGTGGATCAACGAGAAACAGTTAGCAGGAGATACTGTTTCGGAGGGAATAATATGTGAAAAAGCAAGGCAGTTGCATGATGATCTCCTTAAGAAAATGCCTGCAACGAGTGAAGTGAGCGAATTTAAAGCCAGCAGAGGCTGGTTTCAAAAATTTAAGAAGCGTACTGGCATACATAGTGTTGTGAGGCATGGTGAGGGAGCCAGTTGTGACAAAAGTGCGGCTGAAAAATATGTGCCTGAATTCCAGGAGTACATAGAGGCTGAACAATTCCTCCCCCAACAAGTGTTTAATTGTGATGAAACAGGCCTGTTTTGGAAGAAAATGCCCAACAGGACCTACATTACTCAGGAGGAAAAGGCACAGCCAGGACATAAGCCTATGAAAGACAGGCTAACTTTGATGCTTTGTGCCAATGCCAGTGGTGATTGCAAAGTGAAGCCTTTACTAGTGTATCTTTTGAAAATCCCGAGTGTTTGGCAGATGCGGTGTCAGCAAGTCTAACTTGTGTGTGATGTGGAAGTCTAACAAAAAGGCTTGGGTCACAAAGGACATTTTCTTAGATTGGTTCAATGAAGTGTTTGGCCCCAGTGTGAAGAAATATCTATTGGACAATAATTTGCCACTTAAGTGCCTCCTGATAATGGACAATGCTCCTTGTCATCCTCCAAACTTGGTAAGAAAATTGTGGAGGAGTTTAAATTCATCAAAGTGAAGTTCTTGCCCCTAATACCACTCCTCTCCTCCAGCCCATGGACCAGCAGGTCATTTCCAACTTTAAAAACTCTATACCAAAGCAATGTTTCAAAAGTGCTTTGATGTGACCACAGACATGAACATAACCCCTAAGAGAATTTTGGAAAAACATTTCCATATGCTGCATTGTGTACACCTTATAGGTAAGGCTTGGGAGGAGTGACTACCAGGACTTGGAACTCTGCCTGGAGAAAATTTTGGCCAGACTGTGTCCTAGAGAGGGATTTTGAAGGTTTTGGGGCTGAGCCTCAGAACCCTGAGCCTGAGCCTGAGCCTGTTTTGGAAGAAATTGTGGAATTGGGCAAGTCTTTGGGGTTAGAGGTGAGTGGTGAGGATGTGGAACAGTTGGTGGAGGAGCACAAGGAAGAGCTAACCACTGAAGATCTGCAAGAGCTTCAACAGCAACTGGAACAAGAGAGCAGAGGTCAGGACAATGGTTCAGAGGAGGAGGAGGAGGAGGTGGAACAAAAATGGAAGAATGTGCCTTCTTCAAGGATTAAGGACATTTGTGGAATGTGGAGCAAGGTGCAAGCATTTATGGATGAATATCACCCTAACCATGCTGTTGCAGGCCGTGCTGGCAACCTGTACAATGACACTGTGGTGTCCCACTTCAGGGATGTTTTAAAGAATCGCCAGACACAGAGCTCCCTGGACAAATTTGTTGTTAGAAAGAGGTCCAGTGACTCTCAAGCTGGTCCTAGTGGCATTCAAAGAAAAAGGCCAGTAACCCCAGAAAAGGACTTGGTACCTGCAGTGTTAATGGAAGGGGATTCCCCTTCCAAACACTAGCATACTACTCCACCTTCTCCCCTCCTCACGTCCTCCACACATCAACAACTCTTCAATAAATGTAAGTGACATGTTATTGTACAATATTTGCATGTGTATTTATGTATTCTTTATTAAATTATTTATTATTTAATGTCCAAAAGTTCTAAAAAATATTTTATTTAACTACTTTTGGAAGTCTTGGACGGATTAAATTTATTTCCATTATTTCTTATGGGGAAAATTGATTCGTGTTACGATTGTTTCGTCTTAAGAAATGCCCTCTCTGACGGATTAAAATCGTAAGTCGAGGTACCACTGTATGTAGTAAGCACAAGAATAAGTATGAATGTTCTTTATGATGAGTAGTTTTAGGATTTTGAATATTGGTGTAGTATGCTGTCTGGAGTGGGAACGTGTTATCATTCTGACTGCAGCCTTTTGCTGGGTTCCACACAACACAGCCTACAACACCTTCTTCGTCCCACACAACACAGCCTACAACACTTTCATAGTCCCACACAACACAGCCTACAACACTTTCCTCATCCCACACAACACAACACTTCCTCAGCCTACAACACTTTCTTCGTCCCCACACAACACTTCCTCTGCCTACAACACTTTCCTCATCCCACACAACACAACACTTCCTCAGCCTACAACACTTTCCTCGTCCAACACAATACAACACTTCCTCAGCTTACAACACTTTCCTCATCCCACACAACACAACACTTCCTCAGCCTATAACACTTTCCTCGTCCCACACAACACAACACTTCCTCAGCCTACAACACTTTCCTCATCCAACACAACACAACACTTCCTCAGCCTACAACACTTTCCTCATCCAACACAACACAACACTTCCTCAGCCTACAACACTTTCCTCGTCCCACACAACACTTCCTCAGCCTACAACACTTCCCTCGTCCCACACAACACTTCCTCAGCCTACAACACTTCCTCTGCCTACAACACTTCCCTCGTCCCACACAACACTTCCTCAGCCTACAACACTTCCCTCGTCCCACACAACACTTCCTCAGCCTACAACAATTCCTCAGCCTACAACACTTTCCTCGTCCCACACAACACTTCCTCAGCCTACAACACTTCCCTCGTCCCACACAACACTTCCTCAGCCTACAACACTTTCCCCCTCTCAAAACTCACTATTTCTGCTCTAGTGAAGCTCACACAAGCTAGAGCTGAGGTAATATAAGTGACAGTGCACTTACCTCGCCTTAAGAGCAGTGCAGGAATGTTAATACAGTGAAATATGTGGTATAGTAAGGTAAGTATGGAGTGCCAGGACGCGCACCTCAGCTGGTCGATCACAACAACAACTCTCCACAAACATTTTTAACCTGCCTTTATTATACTCTATTATGCTGTATAACCCCTGTGGTTTAGCGCTTCTTTTGATTATAATAATATACTCTATTATTTCTCTGGTCTTTCTGGCTTTATTGACGGTGGTAAATTATAGTATTTTTGTCTTTTGTTCATTTTTGTTCTTGCAAGTATGTTGTGTCAGTGCAAGTCGTGTGGGTTTATAATTGTGATAACTATTGTTCTTATTATTACTTTATTATTATTATTATTGTAATAAAAAATTATTATTATTATTATTATTATTATTATTATTATTGTAATAAAATTATTATTATTATTATTATTATTATTATTATTATTATTATTATTATTATTATTATTATTGTAATAAAAAATATTATTATTATTGTAATAAAAAAGTATTATTATTATTATTATTATTATTTATTATAATTATTATTTATTATTGTTATAATTATTATTATTATTATTATTATTATTATTATTATTATTATTATTATTATTATTATTATTATCCTGTCATTTTTCTAGCAGATGTGATTGATACACTGTTTTGGTCTTTGAAGGTGAGATCTTCCGAAATGATCACTCCCAGGTCTTTCACATTAGTTTTTCACTCTATTGTAAAGTAAAGTAAAGTAAATTTTATTTCTTTGCAATTATACATAGATATTGTAGTTACAATCATAAACTGAAGTGCAAGGAGAGCCACTGACATGCCATGGCATTAGGGGCAGCTTAATCTAATGACATATACTATGTACATAATACTTGATAAATTTATTGAGTTTATTCTAGTTATATATTTTATTTCAAATTACAATATGATGATATTATACTGTTAAAATGACAATATGATTATATTAAATTGTAACAAGTGTTTAGGAGGATAGTAATATAAAATTGAGATTATCTTAAGGAAAATAACATTGAGCATTTTTGAAAGTAGTTTACAGTATGAGTATTTAGTTTAGAGTGAGTAGGTGGTTTTTGAGAAGAGTCTTAAATTGATTTTCAGACAAGGTTATCTTAATTTTTACTGGTAATGAATTCTAGATTCTGGGGCCCTTTATGTGCATAGAATTTTTACATTGATTGGTATGGACTCGGGGTATATCAAAAAGTGATTTGTGTCTTGTGTTGTGGTCGTGGGTCCTATTAAAGTTGTTGAGGAGAATTTTGAGCGGAGGGTTTATATTAGAGTGTAGAGTTTTATGTATGTAGTAGGCACAAGTATAAGTATGAATGTTTTCTACGGTGAGTAGTTTTAGACTTTTGAATATTGGTGCAGTATGCTGTCTAGAGTGGGAATTTGTTATCATCCTGACTGCAGCCTTTTGCTGGGTTATGAGTGGTCTAAGGTGATTTAATGTTGTTGCGCCCCATGCACAGATTCCATAGGTGAGATAAGGGTAGATAAGTCAATGAGATAGTGCAAGGAGAGCTGATTGTTGCACATAATAGCGTACCTTTGATAATATGCCTACTGTCTTTGAGATTTTCTTGGAAATTTGTTGTATGTGTGTTTGGAATTTAAGGGACTACTGTCAAGGTGGATTCCTAGGAATTTTCCCTCTGTGAGTCTTGTGATGGGTGAACCTTGAGCGTTATGTTAGTGGAACATTTGTGGCTTTGCTTCCAAACTGTATGAAGTAGGTCTTGTCAGTATTGAGAGTAAGCTTATTTGTCGTCATCCATGTGTGGTTGGAATTTGTTTTATACTCTAATGCATTTTAATTTCCTCACGTTTTCCATATCGGAGTAATTTAAATTTCTCATCATAGAATTTCATATTGTTTTCTGCGGCTCATTTAAAGATTTGGCTGATGTCCGCCTGGAGTCTTGCAGTGTCTTCATTGGAGGACACTGTCATGCAAATTCGGGTGTCATCTGCAAAAGAAGACACGGCGCTGTGCTAATATCCCTGTCTATGTCAGATATGAGGATGAGGAACAAGATGGGAGCAAGTACTGTGCCTTGTGGAACAGAGCTTTTCACTGTAGCCGCCTCAGACTTTACTCTGTTTACTACTACTCTTTGTGTTCTATTTGTTAGGAAATTATAGATCCAATTACCAACTTTTCCGGTTATTCATTTATCACGCATTTTGTGTGCTATTACACCATGGCAGTTTGGGAGACACAGATAATGATCAAACTAAATGCAAATTATGTGATCAGGCATATGGTCATTGTCTTGAACACTATGTGCTTAATTGTCCACTTATTGAGGAATATAGAGATAGACAGTATAATAATCTATGTGACATGTCAAGATATCTTATTCATGAAATAAGATACCAGTTACACTAAGCAAATTTCCTAAATTTTGGGGCCTAGTGCCTAGGCCTTTTGTGTATTCATATGCTCTTGCGCTACCGTCCACAGGATGGATATGGGGTGACAATAAACTAGCCACTTCGGTGGCAAAATCTAATCTTACACCATGGTCACACTTGTCAAATGCTTTTACAAAGTCTGTACATTACATCTGCATTTTGTTTGTCTTCTAGAGCATCCAGGACCTTGTCATAGTGGTCCAGTAGCTGGGACAGACAGAAGCGACCTGCTCTAAACCTGTGCTGCCCTGGGTTGTGTAACTGATGGGTATCTAGATGGGTGGCGATCCTGCTTCTTAGAACCCTTTCAAAGATTTTTATGATATGGGACGTTAGCGCTATCGGTCTATAGTTCTTTGCTATTGCTTTACTGCCCCCTTTGTGGAGTGGGGCTATGTCTGTTGTTTTTAGCAGCTGTGGGACGACCCCAGTGTCCATGCTCCCTCTCCATAGGATGTTAAGGGCACGTGATAGAGGCTTCTTGCAATTCTTGATGAACACGGAGTTCCATGAGTCTGGGCCTGGGGAAGAGTGCATGTGCATGTCATTTATCGATTTTTCGAAGTCATTTGGCGTCAGGATAATGTCTGATAGGTTTGCGTCTACCAAATTCTGTGCCACTCATAAAAAATTCATTTAGGTCTTCGACTCTCAGTCTGGTTAGCGGCTCGCTATAAACTGAGTCATATTGGGACTTAAGTAGTTCACTCATTTCCTTGATGTCATCATTTTGACAACGAAATGTGGATCCCAGGTTATAACCTATTCAGATGTAACAGACTAAAGAGGCAACAAGGTTGGGTTGGCTTGTACATCACAGAGTCGCTCATTTGCTCAGAACTACTAAACACATCAAATGATGTAGTTGAAGTTTTGGCGATAAAGATTGAAAACCAAAACCTCTCATTGTGGTTGTATAAAAGCCTCCGGATGCAACTTCTCAGCAATTCCGGGAGCAGCTTTTGAAAATTGACCACTGTTTGGAAAATCTCCCAAATCCTTCCCCAAACATCTTGCTACTGGGAGATTTCAACATGAAACACCTAAATTGGAGGAGTGTAGCAAACAATGTTTAAGCATGGATCACCCCAGGAGGCAGCTCAGAGGAAAATTCATACACACACGAGCTATTAAATCTCTGCACCAAATTCACCTTAAACCAGCAAATATTAGAGCAGGACCTTATCTTCAATAACAACGACCATCTGATACGTAATATAATTGTATCAAAAGACAATATACTCAGATCACAAAATAATAGAGGTACAGTCTTGTATGGACAGGGCTCCTGACCAGCAAAATGTGATCAGTCATGAGGGTGTCTTCACAAAATTCAACTTCAATAACAAAAACATAAAATGGGAACAAGTCAACCATGTCCTAAATGAAACAAGCTGGGAAGATATCCTAAACAACATGGATCCGAACCTTTGCCTAGAAAAAATGTACTCTGTGGTTCTTGAGATCTGCTCAAGGCACATTCCATTAAGAAAAAGAAAGATGTAAACTAGAGAGACACACTTCCTATACAGACGAAGGCGAAGAGTCCCAGAGCTGCTGAGAGGGGCCAATATATCTGAAATACGAAGGGAGGCACTTACCTGGAGAGAATTCCAGGGGTCAACGCCCCTGCGGCCCGGTCTGTGACCAGGCCTCATGTTGGACCAGAGCCTGATCAACCAGGCTGTTACTGCTGGCCGCACGCAGTCCAACGTACGAACCACAGCCTGGCTGGTCAGGTACCGACTTTAGGTGCCTCTCCAGTGCCTGCTTGAAGACAGCCAGGGGTTTGTTGGTAATCCCCCTTATGTATGCTGGGAGGCAGTTGAACAATCTTGGGCCCCTGACACTTATTGTGTTGTCCCTCAACGTGCTAGTGGCACCCCTGCTTTTCATTGGGGGGATGTTACATCGCCTGCCGAGTCTTTTGCTTTCGTAGGGAGTGACTCTCGTGTGCAAGTTTGGTACTAATCCCTCGAGAATTTTCCATGTGTATATAATAATGTATCTCTCCCGCCTGCGTTCTAGGGAGTACAGGTTTAGAAACTTCAAGCGTTCCCAGTAATTGAGGTGGTTTATCGCAGTTATGCGTGCCGTGAAGGTTCTCTGCACATTTTCAAGGTCAGCAATTTCACCTGCGCAGCATATTAGGGGCTTTTGGCATGTACATCTCTTTTATACCTATGTATCATGTAAACCCAACAATGTATCTTTGCACCATGTCTAAATAAAGTATTATTATTATTATTATTATTATTATTATTATTATTATTATTATTATTATTATTATTATTATTATTATTATAAAGTAATGATCAATTCACAAGTCCACACCCGGTCACAACTGTAAGGAGTTCTTGGTGCAAATATTAATTGTTGGGTCACACACACACACACACAAAAGTCTGAGCCGAAAATGATGTACAGTCACATCAGAAGGAAGACAACAGTCAAGGACCAGGTGATAAGGCTGAGGAGGGAAGATGGGGAACTCATAAGAAACGACCAAGAGGTATGTGAGGAGCTCAACTCGAGGTTTAAGGAGGTATTCACAGTGGAGGCAGGAAGGCAGCTAGGTAGACAGGACACAGCGCGACACCAACAAGGAATATATCAAGTGTTGGATGGCATACACACAACTGAGGAGGAGGTGAAGCAGTTACTCAGTGACCTTGATACCTCAAAGGCGATGGGTCTGGACAATATCTCCCCGTGGGTCCTTCGGGAGGGTGCAGAGGTGCTGAGTGTGCCACTTACCATAATATTCAACACATCCCTTGAAACTGGGTAGCTACCTGAGGTATGGAAAAAGGCCAACGTAGTCCCCACTGCAACTCCGCTGTAGGGACCCCTAGATTTTTCCAAGGTCAGGTAATCCTGAAGTTTAATTTGTCGGTCAGGTCTGGCCCCTGTTTCATTCAGGAGTATTACATCTGGGTTATGGTTACAGAGTCCGATTTCCAGAAGATATCTGTTAAAGTGTGTTTGACAATAATCTGTAAGATGGAAAATATCTGGAGTATATCTAGAGAGAGTGTTGGGGGTCAAAGCCCCTGCATCCCAGTCTTTGACCAGGCCTTGTGGTGGATCACGGCCTGATCAACTAGGTTTTTACTGTAGGCAGCACGCAAACCGACGTATGGACCACAGCCTGGCTGGTCAGGTACTGATTTAGGTACCTGTCCAGCGCCTTCTTGAAGACAGTTTAACATCTTTATTATGCACCCCATACCCATCCTGTGGGCGGTAGTCAAAAGATTACAGAGGTACATAATGGGTCCAGGGACTGGACCCAAAAGATATGATAGCTGAACTAGTTACAAAGGTAATGAACTCTAGGTAGATCTGGTAACAATCATGGCAGGTTACAAAGGTAATGAACCATCTACACTCCTATACATGGTTAAAATCATGAACAAATTACAAAGTAATGAGCCACTGACACGTCCAGAGGTCTATTAGTAATTCCTCTTTATGTATGTTGGGAGGCAGTTGAACAGTCTTGGGCCCCTGAAATTATTGTGTTTTCTCTTAGCATACACGTGGCACTACTGCTTTTTATTGGGGGCATGTTGTACTGCCTGCTGAGTCTTTTGCTTTCGTAGAAAGTGATTTTCGTGTGCAAATTTGGTACTAATCCCTCTAGGTTTTTCCAAGTGTATATTATCATGTATCTTTCTAGTCTGCATTCCAGGGAATACAAGTCAAAGAACTCAACCATTCCCAGTAATTTAGATGTACATTCTCTGTACATTCTCCAGGTCAGCAGTTTCGCCTGCTTTGAAGGGAGCCATTAGTGTAAAGCAATATTCCACCCTAACGACAACAAGCGATTTGAAGAGAATCATCATGGGCTTGGCATCCCTAGTTTTGAGCGTTCTCATTATCAATCTTATCATTTTTCTAGATGAGGTAGATACATTGTTGTGATCAGGTCTTTCACATTAGTTTTTCATTCTATTGTGTGGCTGGATATAGTTTTAATTTTTTCAAGTTTTCTTTATCGGATTAATTAAAATTTCTTTTCACTGAACTTCATATTGTTTTCTGCGGCCCATTTAAGGATTTGATTAACGTCTTGCAGTGTCTTCGACAGAGGACAGTCATGCAAATTCGAGATTTCTGAGATGACCAAATTTTGGGTCTCGTTCATAAAAAATTTAGTCTGGGTAGCGGCTCGCTGAACACTGAGTCGTATTGGGACTTTAGTATTTCACTCATTTCTTGGCTGTCATCTGTATATGTCCCATCTCACCTAAGCAGGGGCTCAATACTGGATGTTGTTTTTTTCCTTAGATTTGGATAAGAAAAGAAGTATTTTTTTTTAAATTTCCTTTATGGCTTTTAGTTCTTCCTGCGATTCTTGTCTCCTGTAAAATTCCTTCAGTTTAAGTTCAATATTTGTAATTTCACTGACCACTGACTGGCAGGAAATGACAGAAATCGTACACCAACTGCAATCATTTGTGGAGTGGAACCACAGTCAATGGCCTCCACTCCAGAACAACAGATATTAGTGCCAGGAAAAAAAGTCCCCCCCCATACCACCAATACCACCAATCCAACGACATTCATCTTTGCAAATATACAGGGTCTAAAGCCAGCAACAAACAACAAGATACCTTACATCCGTGGACTGCTTACAGAGTCAAATGCAATGTTTACGGCTTTCACAGAGACCCACATAAGAGATCACTTGGACAATGAAATATGGATCCCGGGCTACAACCTATACAGGTGTGACAGAGTGAACAGGCAAAAAGGGGTTGGCTTGTATATCACAGAGTCACTTATATGTTCAGAACTACTAAATGCCTCAAATGATGTAGTTGAAGTATTAGCAATAAAGGTCGAGAATCAAAACCTGGTCATCGTGGTTGTCTACAAGCCCCCGGATGCAACGTCCCAACAATTCCAGGAACAGCTTCTGAAAATTGACCACTGTCTGGAAAATCTTCCAGCTCCTGCCCCCAACATCTTGCTACTGGGGGATTTCAACCTCAGGCACCTAAAATGGAGGAACATCGCAAACAATGTGGTAGCAGAGATAACACCAGGAGGCAGCTCAGATGAAAATTCACACATGCATGAACTTTTAAATCTCTGCACCAAGTTCACCTTAAACCAGCAAATAGTAGAGCCCACAAGATTAGAGAATACGCTGGACCTCATCTTCACTAACAATGATGATCTGATACGAAATGTCATCATAACAAAAACGATATACTCAGATCACAACATAATAGAGGTCCAGACATGCATGCGGGGAGCCACAGATCAACAAAATGTGATCAGCCGTGAGGGAGCTTTCTCCAAATTCAACTTCAATAACAAAAACATAAGGTGGGACAAAATAAACCAAGTCCTAAATGATATAAACTGGGAAGATTGCCTAAGCATCACGGATCCCAACCTATGTCTAGAACAAATTAACTCTGTGGTACTTGAGGTTTGCTCAAGGCAAATTCCCTTAAGGAAAAGGAGGAGAAGATGCAAACTGGAAAGAGAGAGGCGCTCCCTATACAGGCGAAGGCACAGAATAACGGAGCGGCTACAGGAGGCCAATATCTCTGAAATACGTAGGGAGACACTAGTCAGAGAAATAGCAAACATCGAATTAAAACTAAAGGAATCTTATAGGAATCAAGAGACACGGGAAGATCTAAGAGCCATAAATGAAATTGAAAGAAACCCTAAGTATTTCTTTTCCTATGCAAAATCAAAGTCGAGAACAACAACCAGTATTGGGCCCCTACTTAAACCGGATGGGTCCTACACAGATGACAGCAAGGAAATGAGTGAGTTACTTAAATCCCAGTATGACTCAGTCTTTAGCGAGCCACTAACCAGACTGAAAATCGAAAACCTAAATGATTTTTTTATGAGTGTCACAGAACTTGACATACGCATGCCTTTCTGACATCATCACGACGCCAAATGACTTCGAAAAGGCAATAAATGACATGCCCATGCACTCCGCTCCAGGCCCAGACTCATGGAACTCCGTGTTCATCAAGAACTGCAAGAAGCCCCTATCACATGCTTTTAACATCCTATGGAGAGGGAGCATGGACACTGGGATCGTCCCGCAGCTACTAAAAACAACAGACATAGCCCCGCTCCACAAAGGGGGCAGTAAAGCAATAGCAAAGAACTACAGACCAATTGTGCTAACGTCCCATATCATAAAAATCTTTGAAAGGGTTCTAAGAAGCAAGATCGCCACCCATCTTGATACCCATCAATTGCACAACCCAGGACAGCATGGGTTTAGAGCAGGCCGCTCCTGTCTGTCCCAACTACTGGACCACTACGACAAGGTCCTGGATGCTCTAGAAGATAAACAGAATGCAGATGTTATATACACAGATTTTGCAAAAGCCTTTGACAAGTGTGACCATGGTGTAATAGCACACAAAATGCGTGATAAAGGAATAACAGGAAAAGTTGGTAGATGGATCTATAATTTCCTAACACGTAGAACACAAAGAGTAGTAGTCAACAGAGTAAAGTCTGAGGCAGCTACTGTGAAAAGCTCTGTTCCACAAGGCACAGTACTTGCTCCCATCCTATTCCTCATCCTCATATCAGACATTGACAGGGATATAAGCCACAGTGCTGTGTCTTCCTTTGCAGATGACACCCGAATCTGTATGACAGTGTCCACCGTTGAAGACACTGCAAGACTCCAAGCAGACATAAACCAAATCTTTAAATGGGCTGCAGAAAACAATATGAAGTTCAATGATGAGAAATTTCAATTACTCAGATACGGAAAACGTGAAGAAATTAAAATCTCATCGGAGTACAAAACTAATTCCAACCACACAATAGAGCGAAAAACTAATGTCAAAGACCTGGGAGTGATCATGTCAGAAGAACTCACCTTCAAGGACCATAACAATGTAGCAATTGCATCTGCTCGAAAAATGACAGGATGGATAATGAGAACCTTCAAAACCAGGGATGCCAAGCCCATGTTGACACTTTACAGATCGCTTGTTCTATCTAGGCTGGAATATTGCTGCACACTAACTGCACCTTTCAAGGCAGGTGAAATTGCTGACCTTGAAAATGTGCAGAGAACCTTCACCGCACGCATAAGTGCGATAAACCACCTCAACTACTGGGAATACTCTCTAGAACGCAGGCGGGAGAGATACATTATTATATACACATGGAAAATTCTCGAGGGCTTAGTACCAAACTTGCACACAAAAATCACTCCGTACGAAAGCAAAAGACTCAGCAGGCGATGTAACATCCCCCCAATGAAGAGCAAGGGTGCCACTAGCACGTTGAGGGACAACACAATAAGTGTGAGGGGCCCAAGATTGTTCAACTGCCTCCCAGCATACATCAGGGGATTACCAACAAGCCCCTGGCTGTCTTCAAGCAGGCACTGGACAGGCACCTCAAGTCGGTACCTGATCAGCCGGGCTGTGGTTCGTACGTTGGACTGCGTGCGGCCAGCAGTAACAGCCTGGTTGATCAGGCTCTGGTCCAACAGGAGGCCTGGTCACAGACCGGGCGCTGGGCGTCCCCGTTTGGACCCGTGGAATTTTCTCTCCAGGAGTAAGACCTCCAGGCATAGATATAAAAAAGGCACGTTAAAATTCTAGGAATTCATTAAAGTGTCATTGCCAAAGAAACCCTGCCTGTACCCCAATTCAAAACGATGCTAAAAAACCACCTTCTCACCCAAACCTAAATGCTTAATATCAAAGATTCCCAACAAAGTAGAATAATCACTTAAATGTAAAAACCTGATTAATTACTTAAATGTAAAAACCTGTTATGAATAATACATACTAAGCTAACTGTTTCTATAACATTTACATTATAATGACCATGTAAACTGTAACTGCAATGCAATTAATTGTTTTAAATTGTTATCTCACTCAATTAGTTGCATTGCTACAATTAATAAATTATGTTCAACTTATATTCAAACTTCATAACTTAGATACACAATTATACTTATTTTATAAATTATCAATCATAATTTTTTACCATGTAGTCTACTATTAACCCTTTGACTGTCGGAGGCCTCTCTGAAACTGTCATTCTATGTCGGGAAATATTCGAAAAACAAATTATTTTTTCTTATCAAAATGTTAAGATTATTTTTTCTGATTGTTTAAATCCCCTAAAAATTTTGCGGTCAGTATTTACCGAGATATAGAGGCGTGAAGTTGGCAAAAAATGAGCCACGTATGGCAACAGCGGCGAGTGCCGCTCACCCGGTAAACTTTAGTTTACTTCTTTTCGTAGGTTTCTTTTTTTTTTTTCACTATTTTATTTTTTACATAACTTATGTGGCCTGTGAGACCAAAGTAAGGTGCTATATATATATATATATATATATATATATATATATATATATATATATATATATATATATATATATATATATATATATGGTGACGTACGTTGGTACCTCCTGCGTCTGTGTCACATACACGTCTTCAAATGCAGTCGTAGTGAGATGCGTGGTCACTGTGATGTAGTTAATAGAAGTCGTAAACACCACCGTCGTCGAGGTGACATACTGGGTGTCGAAATGTGTCTCCGTGAGCTGGCGCCTCCCACCCACACCATGTCACAAGAAGTGCTGGGTTCCCAGGAATCTCCACGACAGAGCCAACGCCTTGGAACCCGTCCACGAGGCATCTGCCAGGTGTGCCATAGGGAATGTGCACTCAATCCCTCTACTGGCAACATCCGTGCACACAATGGATGTCTAGGCTCCAGGAGGGCTCCAAATGGGAACAGCCAACAGACCCTCCCAGCAGACAGAGCTGACAGCCACCCTGACTTCACCTCTACAGAGGACCTAAAATCTGCAATCAAATTAACATCCACCAGGACGCTGACACACATCCCCAAAGCAGCTCGCCATCAAGCTGCCAGCAAATTTGCTGACCTCTTGAAGAAAGTCAACGATGCTCCTGCAAACAATGGATCCTGGCACAACCTACTGCTTTTTGGCAATGCCTGTTTGGCTGTCCCACCAAGGAGGGACAAGTCACTAGCTACATCTGTTATCAAGGTAATAAATGCATTCCCTAGAGATGACAACTTTGTCCGTATCCTCCAGGGCGTCAAACACCCGCCAGGCAAATGTCAACAACAGGACACCTGACGCCTCAAAAATCAGGGCCCACATTAGCAGAAAAAAAGAAGAGGGTAATACTATCGGAGCACTGAAGCTTATAACCAGTGAGGATACCATCGCTCCTAAGGATATCATTACAGCACAAGCCCTGAAGGACAAACATCCACCCAGGGCTCCCAGTATCAACATTGGCCCCCTTAACATTCCAGCAGGGGAAGAACATTTAACCTTACGGGATGCCGATGTGTATAAAGCTGCTATGTCTTTCCCACAGGGCTCAGCAGGAGGTTTCACTGGTTTAAGGCCACAACACGTAAAACAAATGCTCAATCCAGGTCTTGGTGAGGTCTCTGAGAGATTGTTGTCTGAACTCACCAAATTTTCCAATGGGTGCCTGGCTGGTAGTGTCCCACAGGCCATTAGACCCCTTTTCTTTGGTGCCTCACTGTGTGCCCTCCGGAAAAGGATGGAGGAATCAGGCCCATTGCAGTGGGCAACACCCTTCGGCGCCTAGTTGCCAAGGCTGCAGTACGAAGGGTGAGTCAAGATGCTGCCTCAATGTTAAAACCAACTCAGCTCGGTTTTGGTGTTCAACAAGGCTGTGAAGCAGCTGCCCATGCAGCCGAGTATACATCAACAACATGTCCAATGAAAAAGCTTTAATCAAATTGACTTTACCAATGCTTTCAACTCAGTCAGAAGGGATGCTGCTCTCCAAGCAGTTTCTAGGCACTTTCCTTCCCTCTATCCTTTCATAGAATCGTGTTACAGTGTGGCTTCTAAACTTTTGTTTGGGGACCATGAAATTGACT
>WNWK01016098.1:0-45878 GCA_009830355.1 Cherax destructor
AGCTCTAAGTGAAACAAAGCTTAAGGGAGGGGGTAGGGACTTTCATTGGGGAGAAATAAATGGAATTAAGCAAGATTAAAGAGTTAGAAAAAAGGGGAAAGGGTAGAAAATGTTGGGTTATGTTATGGAAGGAAAGAGGGAATATAAATGCATAAATTCAAGGATTAGGATTAAAATAATTTTAAAAAAAGGGGGATATGATAATTTTATGAAATGGAGAAGAGAGGAGTAAGGAGAAAGAAGATTTTGGGAGATGTTGGGATGTTTAGAATTTTTTGAACTAAGTGGAGAATTTTTTGGGTGGGGAAAATGTTAAAGAGGAGAAACGGTTAGAGGGGCAGTAGGTAATTTGGGGGGGCCCCGGGTTTAAATGATAAGGGGGGGCCTTTTTTGATTGTTTTTGTGAAAGGGGTCTTGTAATGGAAAAACATTTTTAAAAAAAAGGGGATACATAAGTATACAGATATGATATGGGGCGTTTTGTTGGACTATGTATTGGTAGATACTTGGTTAAACTTCAGGATGTGCATTTTTTAAGAGGCCACAGAAAAGTTGTTCTAGCTACAGGAGAGAAAAAGGTAATCATACAGGATAAGGGAATTAACTAGAAGAGAGACGTGAAGGTTTATAAAAAAAAGGGGGGGCATTTATGGTAAGATATAAATAATATTAAAAAGTTTAATAAGGCTAAAAAAAAAATTGGGATAAATTTATGAAAGTAGTGTTAGAGCGTTTGTGGAATGGTGTTTTAAAAAAAAAGAAAAAAAGTTAACATATGGGGGGGGTTTTTTACAAAGAAGAAGTGAAAAAGGGGGGAGGAGTATATGGAGAAAAAAAAAGAGAGGTTAAGAGGGGGGGTAAAAGTTTTGTAAAAGGAAGGCAAAGGGGGGGGAGGGAGATGCAATCAAAAATTTTTTGTTGAGAATAAAAAAATTTTAAAAAGTAAAATTAATAAGTTGAGAAAACTTAGAGAATGGAGAGAGGAGAATTATTAGATGGAGATTTAAAGAGGATGGGAAGATGGGGGGAAAATTTTTTTAGGAACTGGTAAATGTTGAGAAGAGAGCGAAAAAAAGGATTTCAGGTTTTTAAAAGGGGCCACATCATCGGAAAAATGAAGGATGAGTTTCGTTAATTAAGACAAGTGGGGGAAGATGAAAAATGTATCGGCATGATCGCGGCACCAAGACCAGGACTTACCACAGAAGGCACTCCACCGCAGACCGAGTATGTAGCTGGATGTTCGAATCGCCAAAATTTTTACACTGTTAGGAAAAGGGACCACTTTGCAGCCTCTAGGAGATGCCCCCTGATATAAACGAAGGGGGGGGATCACGACAGTCAAAAATAAGGGGGGTTGGGGGGAAAAAGGGCCCCCGCCCGCGAGCGGGGAATATTTACCACTTTGAGAATCAAAAAGGGCCTCAAGGGTAATTCTTAAAATATCGTCAACGCAAGACAGAAAATCACACTGTACAATGATATGCAGTAAGACCCCCGTAACGCAAGTCAGAAAAATCATGAGCTTGGTCCAGTCTGAACTGTAAGATGCGCGCACCCTTCAAACGTGATGCAAAAGGGCTTTACCAATATTGTGGCCAGAAAGATAATCGGGAGACGTCTTTTTGGGGGAAAAAAAATTTGGTCCACTGTGCTTTCATGGCCCAAAAAAGGGAAAATTAAGTCGGTAGGTCTTTTTGGGGTGGAATGAACGAAATCGAAGAACTGTCGCAGCAAATTCTGGAATGTTTGGGCGTGGACCACGGGGGGCCCCCAAACCCGGGGGGTTTTTTGGGGGGAAGCGGGACCATTGAAAGGACGAAAGAGGTGGGGGCACTGAAAAAACCCGGGGGCCCCCTTTTGGCACCGGGAGCGGGGATGAAGCGTCACAAACAGGAGATACAGGTTTTGGGAAAAGTCTAAGAATGGTCCAATAACAAAGCTGGGTGATAAAAAGGATAAAAAAAGGGGGGCCCCCGGAAGGGGTCACGGAACGAAGATCCAGATGGGGTACATTTCTTATTATTTAAGGAAAAAAAAAAAGAAGGAAAGAAAAAAAAAAGATGGGCAGCGTATGGACAGTTACTAGAAGGCATGAAAGAGCTGTAATTTTTTTCCCCCATCCAAGAGGAACTCGGACCACAGGGGTGCAGATGGGGGAACCCCTGCCATACCCACCCTTCACGCCAGTAAACCAGCGTTTGGGATAAAAACCCCCCCTCTAAAGCCTCCTCGGCAGACAAAAAGAGGGCAGTCGGATACCGCCACAAAGCATTTCTCCTTCGGCTGCTGCCTCCCCGAACTGACAGGCATCCTCTGGAGAAAATCCGTCAGTTGCACAATACCCCCCCCACCTCCGGGGAAAACCATTTTGGGAGAGGGGGGCCACCAGAATCCAAATTCCACGGAAAAAACCTTTTCCCGGGGGAAACCCCCCGGACAAGGATAAAACCCCGGGGACACTTCCCTCCCCCAAACCTTGTCAGGGGGGGACCCCCGAGGTTAAACGGAGGGGGAAAAAGGGGGGGGATGGGGGGGGGGGGAAAAGGGGGGAAAAAGGGGGGGGGGGGAAATTGGGGTAGGAAATGGGGGATTGGGGGTAATTATGTTCGGTCTGGGGAAAAAGACCCAAAAGGGCCAATTTCAGACAAAGAAAAAATTTTTCCCCCAAAGAACCCCCTTTAAAAAGGAAATTTTTTCTGTTCCAATGGCCCCATTTGTTTAAAAGGGTGTCTGATTGCCTCGATGGTCCAGAATTTAGTTTTTGGGGGCTTGTTGTTTCAAACCCCTTTCCCAAAACTTTTTAACAATCCAAGCACATATTGAGAATAACGAAACATACAATTTTCCAGTATTTATGAGTTCATTCATCATAAACATACCAATGATATATATTAAGGGGAGCAATTTTTTAATTCCCCCTAGCACCAGGATTTTTTAAAATATAATATACCCAAAGAGTATAGGGTTATCTCCTTAATTATTCAAACTTTGATATAAAAAAATAAGAAAGAAGGAACACTGCAGGGGCCCACTGGATGGGGGGTAAAGGGCCAATTTTCCCCCCCCCTTAACTAATACCTTAACCCAGTCAGGTCCCGGCCATTCACTTAAAAGGGGGGGGACGCCATCTACCTAGGCCGCTTTGTCACGTCAAAAAACCACCCACACCCACTCATGTATTTATCTAACCTATTTTTTAAAAAAAACAACGTTTTAGCTTCTATGAAGGGGGACAAGAGTTTTTTCCCCCCGTTCACAACTCCCATTACCAAACCTTTTTTCCCATATCCTTCCTGAATCGAAATTTTCCAACTTAAACAATTTTGGGGTCCTGTCAAGGGGTTGATTTTTCGCACGTTATTTTTCATCTCCTTTATTAATTCCGTTTTCCATTTATACACCCAATCATATCCCCCAATTCTACGCCTTTTTTAGAGGGGGCAGATTCAGGGCCCTCAGTCTATCCCATAAAGATTTCTGATGGGGGGGATCAACTTTATCATCCTTCTTTTTTTTTCCTGCTTTTTTTCCATTTGTAATAAGGGGGGAAAGAACCAATAATCTAAATGAGGTAAAAAAGATATATAAAGTTAAGAACAACATGAGGATTTCTATTATTTATTCTTCTTTTGAAGAAAGGATTCTTTTGGGCTTTATTTTTGAAACTTACACTGTTGTTTTGGTTTCAAAAATGAACCAGAACCCAAACCCCCTTTTTCAACCCAGAAATTTTTAAAAGATTTTTAAATTTTTTTTTTAAAATGGGGGGGTTTATTTTCCCCCAACATTTGAATTTTAAATTTTTATATTAAACTGCATCTGCCACTTCTCCGACCACTGTATCAGTCTATTCAAATATTTTGGGGTGCTCTAATGCCATTAAAAAAGAATTGGACGGCCTATTTTGGTGTCATCAGCAAATTTGCTTTGGGGTATTTAACCCTCATCTATGCGTTTATGTAAATTGTAAACAACAAGGGCCCAATACTGCCCCCCGTGGAACACCGTTTTTTGAGGGCCCCCCATTCTGATTTCTCCTCATTTATGAAAACTTTTTTGCCTTTTGCCAACCATGCCCCTACCCAGAAAAAAAAACCCCCTTTTCCCCTGTGCCTTAACTTTCCTCAAAGCCTCTGATGTGAAAATTTTTAAAAACCTTATAAATCCTTTAAAATCACATTAAATCCATGATCTACCCCCCAAAAACCTTGTAAAAAAAAATTTAAATTCGAAAAGACAGGAACACACCTTTGAAAAAAGTGCGAAAAATTTAAACCCAAATTTTTCCCTTTTCCCAAGAGGGCTAAAATTTAAAATTTTATTCCAAAAATTTTTCCCCCTATGGAGGTAAGGTTTAAATTGGTCTATAATTAAGGGGACCTGTCCCCCGCCTTGTAAAAAAACTTTTTCCCTTTTTTCCCCTTGTCGGGGACTATGCCAGTTTAAAAAAATTTTACTTTTATTTTTGGGTTTGTATTCATTCAGTTGCTATTAAGCCTCAATTTTACGGATAACTGAACTAGAATACACTGAAAAACCCTTACAAGACCAGAAGCGGGGTAGATGCGGAGGGGATAATGTTGATCTTCTAGTATTTTGGGGAAAAATCTTTCTTAATAAATTTTTCTTTTTTTTAAATTTTAAAAAATAAACAGAAAAGACTTCAATTTTTTGTGTCTGTTCGACTGATCTGGCTAAAAAATTTACTTTGACCCCATCCCACAATAATAAAGAGATCAACTAACCTTTTTTTTTAATAATGTACATTATGCCCAAAGTATAAATATTCCACAGAAAGAAATTAAGTCAAATAAAAATGATACTATATGAAGCATTTATTAAGAAAAGAGATGAATTTATAGGCGCACCAGAAGAGGCGAGAAAAACTGTGCCTAATATGACTATATTAAAGAGAGGTAAAGAAAGGGATTAAGAAATGCAAAAATGTTACTATGAAATTAAAGTAGTTGCTTGAACCAAATTCAAATCCAAAAGGTTTCTTTCAAGTGTACGGGACAAAGATCAGGTAAAAACAACAGAACCACTGAGAACTGGGGCAAGCAACTTACTGATAATGAGCAGGAAATGTATTCTCTTTTTAATTTGTATTTCTTATCAGTCTTCACAGGAAGACAGAAGTAATATCTGGCAATGGTTCTGAAGAAAATAAATTAGGTAACATTGCTGTCAGGTGGGATTCACAAGAAGTTGTTTCCTGCCTGATAAATTTACTAACATCCTTTAATAAAGCATTTAAAGCAGTAGACAACGATACAGAATATGTTGTTTGTACAAGAATGGTATACAAAACCGACATGTGCAACATCTGGAAGTATCTTTATTGTAAACGTTTCGCCATCCAGTGGCTTTATCAATACAAATTCTAGAACATTATTTGAAGACAGTAGAACTATTTACAAAGATGAGGTAATCAGTCCCTCAGCCTTGGGTTGTTCAACAACTTGTCAGACACTGCAACATCATGGAATCTGAGGACCTGTGCATAACCTTCTTCACGGCAACGACAACTACTACTACAACTAACCAATCACTTTGGGTATGACCTGCTCCACAGTGGAATCCGCATACCAGTGACTATGCCCTCGTCTGCTACACGTCACTTTTCCACCTGACGTTAGTATGCCGCCAGTCTCCTTGCTCTGCTTCAAACTCCACGACTTCGGTGATGTTCACACGAACTCCAAAGCCGAGGGACTGATTACCTTATCTTTTGTATAGTTCTACTGTCTTCAAATAATATTTCCTGAATTTATTATTGATAAACCCTGGATGGCGATGCGTCTAATAGTGCAGATGTTGCATGTCTTAATTTCAATATGTTGTTTATTTCTATTTCAGTAAGGTCTCCGATAGAATACCTCCCCAAAAGACTGTTAAGAAAAGTGGCAGCTCATGGTATAGGACTTAAAAGTTTTTAACACGGGGGATTGAGTTATAGCTGACCAGTAGAAAGCAGAGTTTGCATTAATAGGATCGAGTCTGAATGAGAACCGGTCACAAGTGGCATCCACAGGGATTCGTTTAGGACCATTGTTGTTCTGAATTTACATTAATGGCCTTGATGAAGAGTTACTGAGCATGCTTAAATTCGCTGATGATTATTAAAGGATATACCCAGTACCGACATGTTGATGAGTAAGACACTTGTACAACAGTTAAGTGTCTTTATTCCGAAAACGTTTCTCCCACACAAGTAGACTTCTTCAGTCAGTATGGAAAATAGGGGTTATTTTCATTGCAAGGATTCATTACACAATCCTTGGTAATGAAAATAACCCTCATGGTCCTAAACTAAGGTGATGTAGAGCTTGATCATACAGTATGTGAAAAGACTTAGGAGTCATAGGGAACAGAAACCTTAAGCCAAGACAATAGTGCTAAATTGTGTGCAATAAGGCTAATAGATTACTTGGTTATGTCAGAAGGTACATATAAATCACTTGGATTATGTAGCTCAGTTTCGGTCGCCATACTACAGAATGGATATAAATGCTTTGGAAAACATTCATTGAGGGGATTACAAAGGATCCAGTGTATACATAACCTGTCATATAGAGGGATTTAGTTTGTATATATATGTCCAATTGTATAAGATGTAAGTGTGGACAGATACTTTGGAAACAAATTGGCAAGTAATATTTAAGAACATGAACATATATTACAAATAAAATTGTACACAAAATAATAATTATAATGATAATATCATTATTATTATTATAATTATTATTGTTATTATTATTATTAGTAGTAGTATTAGTAGTAGTAGTAGCAATAATCGTAGTAGTGAGGTGGTAAGGAGTAATGTGAGAATAATGCTTTAAATATACCCTGGGTTTTGGAATTTGAGACTCAGGAAGGTGAAGTATTGACATCATCACTGACATGTTTGACATCATGTGACGTCATGTTCAAACACACTGTTCGATTAGCTAAAATATTTTAACAAAAAAACTGGATCGTGAGATGTACTGAAGAGGATGAAAATGACTTCTCCCCCTTGTTATAACGCCATTGTTACATAATGATCTACATATTTTGACTTTTCGTTTAATATTATTATGTACTCCTTTATTACACTTTTATTACACTTTTTGGTAGGTGTGTTCTGTAAACGAATAGTTTCGCTGTCATTGAGGTGCAACGAGTCAGTAAGATAAGCTATGAACCCTCGTGAAGCCTCATTATTTTTCTGCTCCTTGTTTCCTGGTGGCTGTTTTGAGTAATTAGTCCTAGGAGTGAGGAGAGGCGCTGGCAGTCTGAGAGGAGCAGGGGTGGTGGCACCTTTGGCCCTGTAGGAACGGAACTAGAGTAAGGGCGCCTTTGGCGAAGGAAAGAGGAGCAGGAGTTGGGTTGGACACGCCTTTAGCAGAGGAGTACGGAAGAAGGAAGAGATGAAAAGTTGGAAAAAGAAGAAAATATAAATTTAGAAGGGATATAGAGAAGTGACTCAAGATGGACAGAATTAAAAACTAAAAAGAAAAAAATAAGGAAGAATCCAGGATGACGTGGATGACGAGAAGGATGCTGGATGATATAAAGTATGATGAAAGTATATATGTGAAAACATGATTGTATTGGGGAAAAGAAGATAATTGCAGAGAAGAACTTTACGGAGACGTATTGCCCATTCAACAGGTGAAACATCTTAATAAAACTCCTCTCATTTGTGTTTTTGCCTTTAGTCTCCACAAGATTATATTCATCATAGTTTTGCTTTGTATGATTTACTCGGATCATATTTGTCACTCACAGTTCTGCTTTATAAAGATCGACAGATATAGGGAATGATAGTAAAGAAAGAAGAGAAACGTGAAGACAAGACGAACATGGCGAGAGAAGGCCATGGAAACAAAGACTAAGGCGAAAAGAGGAAGAAAAAAGGCAACGACTGCTACTATAGTGACTGAGTGCCGGTATAAGTAAGCAGAGATGAGAAAGGAGATGTAAAGGAGGGAGTTACGGAGTCAGGAGCGCGAGGACTTATTGAAGATGACAATACAAGACTTAAGGGGAATGCAAGGAGGTTTGAAGAAGATATAACTGAGATGAGAAGAGGAAGACATTAGGTGGAGGGGGAGGAGGCAAGGGCAAGACGTAGATGATAATAGATGGGAAGGATGGAGAGACGAGAGGACAACACGGGGATGATAATAGATGTAGGAACTGGAATGAAGATAAAGATGGGAAGGATTCAGAAAAAAAAGAAAAGGAGGCTAGAAGAATGAATAGAATAGATTAATAGGATAAAGGAGAGAATGAGAAACAGAGGAAAAAGAGGCAAGAAGACGAAGATGAATAAAAGGATTGGAGGGATAATGGAAGGAAGGAAGAAATGGAAGGAGGAAGAAGCAAAACAGTTGGGTAGGAAAGAATGAGTAGAGGAGAGTTGGAATGAAAATCGTGCGAAAAATTGACAGTAGAGTAGGAGTAGGAGAGCAGAGAGAGAACAAAAAGGAACAATGAAGTGACTCAAACAATACTGTCGCCTGCACATAGAAGTGAGAAGCTATGACGACGTTTCGGTCCGCTTTGACCATTCACATGTCACACTGACAGAAGAGAATGTTCATGTTGATGTAGGTTTGCCAGGACGGGTCCTGGCTCGGGTCTTCTCCATGTGGTGGCCCAACAGTGTCGGAGATGGTACAAGTGAATTGTTACGTTTACAGCCTTATGGCAGGGGCACAGTGGTATTCATATCAAGTGGTGTACCCTTTACAGTCTATGTATGGACAGCCCTATGAGAAAGGTACGGTGAGTCTTCTGAAGATCAAGTGGAGTACCTTTTACCTCCTATAACAAGGGCGCGATGGGCCGTTTTCGTGTCAAACGGAGTACCATTTAGCCCTATTGCGAGCAACCCTGAGGCACAGTGACTCAACTTCACTTGAGCCATTCCTGGAACTCGAACCGCAGCTCGAGTGCCAGAACGACTGGGAAGAGAGTGAGTGAGCCGAGTATATATAGGCGAGGAGGACAAGGACGGGAGAAAGAGAGGAAAAATAAGTAGTGGTAGTGGTAATGCTGTCGTGGAGTAGAAGTAAGAAGTAGTAGTGGTAGTAAGAAATAAGGGGAATAGTTTTTGCCACAAGAGATAGAAGAGAGGGAGTGAAAGGAGGCAACAGAAGTAATAGTAAAATAAAACGTAGAAGATGAAGCAGTAAAGTAATAGTAAAGGTGTGGTAGACGTGGTAGTAGTAATAGTAGTAGAAAAAGGAGCCCAGAACACAGAGGGTAAAAAACTGAAGGATTGAACACACTAGGGAGAAGAAAAAAACGAACAAAGAAATAAGAAAAATAGGAAGAAGAAGAAAGAAGTAGGGAGAGACGAAAAAGAATCCCATTTATTCTCTTTCTGTCAGTGTGACTTGTGAATAGTCCAAGTCGGACCGAAACGTCGTCATAAGGTTTCTCTCCTATGTGCTGGTTACTTGTGTAAACAGAGAGAGAGAGAGAGAGAGAGAGAGAGAGAGAGAGAGAGAGAGAGAGAGAGAGAGAGGGAGAGGGAGAGAGAGAGAGGACCGAAAAGGTTATTCACCTGACGAAATTGTACCGCCTCTAATGAGCAGGATAGGACCGTTTCTAATAGCCCAGTCAGGAAGAAGCTGACCTCTTTGCAGAACATTTGCTGCCAAGATGCAAGTTCTTGATCTAGTAATGATCAGGAACCCAATTCCTGGACCAAAGAGAAAGGCTGTGGGTCAGATAAGGTGAACCCAAGATTGCTAGAGAGTAGATGAAGACCAGCTTGCACCGTATGAATGTCCATCTCTGTTTGCAAAACGAAGAGCACAGGAGTAATCTCAGTAACAATAGACTAGTGTTACTCCTGTCAATCACTAGCAAGATTCTTGAGACTTTAATCTCTCAGCAGACTGCAGCATTTTTAATATCACGCGCTTCTTTGTGGCCGTCAATATGGCTTCAAGAAAAGCTCATTCTGATGGTCATCTGCTGTTAAACATGTCCACTATGTGGCACTAGTCACTGGATAAGCCACGATCAAATGTGTAGTAGCACTGGACATTACTGGTGTTTTCGACCGAGTATGACATCCTGTGTCTTTGGCCGAATGATACTGAACTGAACACAATTTTACCGAGACTTAACACTTTTTCGTCCTCTCTATTAAATTATCTGTGGAGAATGTTTAAGTGTGTTTTCATATATCCACTACTACTCTAATCTTGTTTTTGATAACTTACCGAGTGTGCAGCCGAAGTTCCTTGATGAGTAAGTTAGGAAAATCTTTGATATTGATACAAAACTACATTACTTTCAAGTGTTATAAGAAACGCTATTGAATGCCTAAACAGATTCAACATACAAGTTGTTTTTAAGAATATACAGAGTGTTAAAAGTATGCTGATCTTCAATTCTCTGCAACACTTTGTTGGTGGTGTTTACAAGACTGAGTGCAATGGCTGCAACTTATCTTATGTGGGACAGACTGGCAAAAGCCTCTAGATGGCAGAATAACATAACACCGATATTCAATACGAACAACAGTAATAAAATGTAACATTCAGCTAATCCCACAAATTGGTTTGGAAGACAAAGTCTTCTTTCCTTGTACATGGCTGGAAAGAAATATTTTTGGAATAGGCAATTATAAACGTGATAAACGTTCATTTAATAGTTTCAGATTATTCAAACTCGATTCGTTTATATTTGAGGTTATGCCATGCTTAGCCTAAAACTGGATTCCTATAAGAATACTTTGGATGATTGTCTTAAGAGTTATATTTCCACACTGAGGAATTAAGGCCTGTTTGCTGCTTTTTCTTGTTGGTTAGACCAGTGTCTGCCCAAGAGTTTAGTGAGATAAATAAACTATGGCCGCCTTCCTCTGGACAAACTAAATATAGATATTGGCCGTAGACCCGTTTTAAAATATTACAGAATTTTTGTAAGACAATTGCAAGATATATCTATATTTAGAATGTAAAGTCCTTTATAACACATCGAAATCGACCTAATATTTCGATAATTAAACGTACCTCAGGAAAACTCGAGTTCTCCCCAGAGCTATTTGAATATTTTCTCCTACCCTAATATATATTATGAGTTATTAATAGACAGAATACAGTGACAGAAAACACGAGCATGAACATGAATGCATTGGTACAATATATGAAAGATTATGAATCTCCTCCAACTCCTTCGAGCAGGCACGAGCCCAGTATGCAGCATGCATTTTCCCCTCTGGATGGCCATGCTGAGGCACTGGAACATGAAAGTGGCTGCGCCCAGGTCCTGGTGGTGTCGATGAGTCTGGAGCCCAGTTCTTTAAGGAAACGCTTTGCATTTTTTTCCCCATGATCTACCAGGTCTCCTGATCCCACTGGGACAAATTGATTATGTTGGCTTATGTCCCTGTTCTTGCCGATCTTGTACTCCTCCTGTGGTCATATATATATATATATATATATATATATATATATATATATATATATATATATATGTCGTGCCGAATAGGTAAAACTGATCCAATTAACAAGAAGCTACGGTAAGTGACAGACCCGCACTGCACTACTCTGAGAAAAAATTCCCTCCTTCAGTTGCAGCCTTGCAACATTGCACAACTCCTGGTGACGCACTGAGAAGAGTAGAAATTACACTTGAAGATTTTCACCCCCGTGGCTTGTCTTGCATAGTTAGATCACAATATTAGAAAGTGGGGCGAAGTTTGTGGCTATAGGAGGGTGGGTGCAGGAGGAAAGAGGTGAGTGGTGGAATGATGAAGTAAAGGGTGTGTTAAAGAAAAGGTAACTAACAGAGGTTTTGCAAAACAGAAGTGTTATAAGAAGAGCAGAGTATATGGAGAGTGAAAAATAATGAAAGGAAGTGGTAGAGAGTGCAAAGGAGAGCAGATAAAAGGTGGGAGAGGCACTGTGAAGAAATTTTGCTGAAAATAAAGGAAAAATTTTGGAGTGAGATAAACAAGTTAGAAAACCTATAGGGAACGAATGGATTTGTCAGTTAAAAACAGAGTAGGGAGTTAGTAGATTGGGAGTAGAGGTGGTAGATGGCAGGAATGTCTTGAGGACCTTTTAAATGTCGATGAAGAAAGGGAGGCAGTAATTTCCCTGCACTGACGAAAATGCATAAATTGTTCTTTTGTTTAAAATGAAGAGCGCATTTTTTGGCATCCGCAATTTTGTAATACTGCGCACTGAGTGCACAGACCCGTTCTCTAATGTCTAGGCACTCAGGCTTATCGTGGCAAGGTTAAAAGCATTTAAAAAAAAAACGTAGATCTACGTTCGGAGCAGTACGCAAGTCAATGTATATCTACGTGTGGACAGTTTAAGGGGTTTAATATTTTGTAACTGTAGTGTAAGCACGCCTCTGGCAAAACAGTGATGGAGTGAGTGATGATGAAAGTTTTTCTTTTCGGGCCACCTTGCTTACTTGGTAGGAAATGGCCTATGTGTTAATAATATATATATATATATATATATATATATATATATATATATATATATATATATATATATATATATATATATATATATATATATATATTATATTTATCTATATATCCTCTGAGAAAACTTCCACTGAATTCTCCTGTTTGTTACCTTTTCAGCATTGCACAACTCCTGATGATGCACTGAGAGTAGTGTGAAAGTACATCTGTAAAACACGTCAGAAATTGGAGAAAGTGCAAAGTTCAGCAACTATTTCCGGAGCTAAGGGGCATGTCCTACTATGGACGGTGACCCGTGGCTTGTTCAGCAAAAGTTCTCGCTTCATATGGTGAGGGTCCGGGTTCGATTCCTGGGGAAGGGTGGAAACATCGGACGTGTTTCCTTCCTGTCCTAATTTACCCGAAATGCTCTACGTAACAAGGGGCTTTCTATACAGTAGTATGTCATTGTTGTCAGCTAGGCCTGTATACACCTTGTACATGTGCCCGTAAATAAATAAATTTATTATTTTTATATTATGAGAGAGATTTAAGGAACTCAACTTGATGACACTGGAGGACAGGAGGGATGGGGGAGGATATGATAACGACATAAAATAATGAGAGAGGGAAAATTGACGGGAGGTGGAGAGTGCCAGAATGTTTCAGAGATGGGACACAGGAACAACTTGAAGTTAGCAACTTAGATGATAGGGATGTTAGGAAGCATTTCTTCAGTCATATCAGAAAGTTGAACAATCTGGAGAGTGAAGTAGTGGACGTAAAGTAGCGACTAGCGAAGATGCGGGACCAGGAGCTGTGACTCAATCCCTGCAACCACAAATAGGAGTAAACACACACACACATCAAAATTATTTAAAAAAATTGAAGTTGATAAATAATCCATTAATTTACCTTTTATCAATGCTGTCGATCCATTCCCTGCCCATCATGGTGACGGTAACCTTGATTAGCACCAAGTCAGCACTCAGGTCTAGTGGTTGTATCTCCTATGTATCGGGATTCCGGTCTGATGACAATGGCCTCTTCTGATACCAGGTCAACAACCTGGTGTAATTAAAGTATCGTTATTGAATCCATGTCAGGAATTCAACTCTGTTAACATTAATCTGGCCTTTGACCTGGACGACGCTCAGGTCTGATGACAGTATACTCTTTTTATCCAGGTCAAGACTAAGGTCTAGTAGCGGTGACCTCGTCTGACACCAGGTCATCTTAACCCACTGACATCTTCAAAAGTTACTTTCCTTCTCGTACTCTCACTACTCTGTTGATATCACTCTTCCCACTATTGCTTTGCAGTGGTACTGTATTATTATTTATGCTCTCACAGTTATTATTACTCAATATACTGTTATTAATGCTCACTGTGCTGTCATTTTTACTCATTCTACTGTTATCATCCTCTGTACTATCATTATTACTCACTGCACTGTCGTCATTACTCATTATACTGTCATTATTACTCACAATGCTGTCAATAATCCTCACTACTCTGTCCTCTTATTATGTTTTTCAATTTACTCTCATAATTACTCACCCGTATTGCTAATATTCCTCGCTGTGGTGTCGTTATTATTGTAATGTCATTGGTATTCACTATCATCTCACTATTACTGACTACCACTGCCGTTGTTTTCCACAGAATTATTACTGTTACTGAATGTACTGTCATTACAAATCACAGCAAAATCTTCATTTACCACACTGTTATTACTCAGTTATGACTATATTGTTCACTACGCTACATTTCTTACTCACCACAGCTAGTATTTATCACTATTACCATTATTGCTGTAACCAATATTACTTACTGTACTGTAATTATTATTTAATTGGCTTTATTATTCATTGTACTGTATTACTGCACTGTCTTAATTAGTACACTATTGTTATTACTGGACTGGCATTATTAATGTGCCTGTCATTGACTGGACTGTCATTATTGCTGGACTGTCATTACTGCATCTTTGTTACTTTATTATAATTATTATTAGGCTGAAGCTGTTGTTGCCTCTGTTGCTATTGCTTTGCATTTCACTTCACTGCGGTTACTCTGATTGTACATCTCATTTTACTGTTGATTTCTCCCGCCTCACTGTTGTCTCTTCTCTTTTCACTGTGATATTGTTATTTCTCTCTGACCTGGCTAATGATACTTTCACTGCTTTCTCTCCGCCCCTGAGGGCGTCTTACTTCATTTCCCTCACACGACACATAAACATTTTCATTTTCAGTAAAGCTCTTTGTGTGTTTATGTTCCACGTGTTCTCTTCACAGTAATTTCAACTTTCCTGTAGTCGCTCGTGTTGCTCTAAGTTTGTCCACATGACTTACGCCGTTTCCACTGCAGAGACGTCAGTCTCCATGTCACCCAACGATACTTCTCTCTGCAGTGTTCTCACTAAACTATAAGTTCGAACCCTTCATTGCAGCTGTTTCGGCTTCCCACTTCAATTTTCATCACTTTCCTTACTACGCTACAAGTTTCTTCACTTCACTGTAGTTGTTCCCAGTACACTACATCTACTCTTTCTCTATGCACCTATTCTCACTGCACTGCAATTGCTCTATTCTCGCCACGCTACAATGTTTCTCATTGCCTCACCGTTCCTCACATTATGGATCCTAACACAATAAATTGCTAAACATTGCAACAGCATCTATTATCCACCGAGCTGTTCTGTCCAGTCCTCGCAAGTCTGTGTAGGCACAAGCTTTGGTTATTAGTGGCGCCTAGGTGCACCTGGACCAGTGTTGACCCCGCGCTCTACACATAAACGTATTTCATACTGCAACTACTCCCTCTTAACACAGCGGGGTAATGGATGAAACTGGGCGGGTTCGAAGGTTAGCAGAAGAATATGACGATCCTTATTTTACTCGATGGACTATCCACATTTAGTAATTGCGTAACTTTCTTTAATATTTTTGTTTTGTATTAGACCTACGTCCTCAGGACATATGAGTTCATAGCAGCAGATATTTTACTGATGTCATGGTGTAGTTGAAAGCAAGAGTCAGCGTCCACAGGTGTGTGTGAGAGAGAGAGAGAGAGCAAAGGGAGGCAGCAAGGCACCGACCCCACGCGGCTCACACGCCGTCACTGGCCCTCCACCTCAGCCACCACCATCAACTGTCTAGCCCGCCCCCTCCTCCACTTTCAATACGCTTGCTTGCCCTGCTCCCCACCTGTGGAACTCTGCCTACTTACTTGTGGCACACATTTGCTCAACCTGTAGCATAATTTCCCATAACCTTTAGCAGTACTTCTTCAAGCAGTATTCCTCCTATTTACTACTCTTTCTGCCTGTAGCACTGACTTCTGCAATCTGTGACATTGATTGTCTCAGATATGTGCATTTCTAGACTCCCTGAATTTTTTCTTGGATCTTTCGTATTTTCCATGATTTTCTACTGGTGGCACTGATCCATTTTGCCTGCAAATTTTAACCTTGAAATTCGGAATACCGTGTAATGTTGCAAGTGTGGAGAACACATAAAATAAATAGAGCAGAAAGCATGAAAACGGTGAGCAAAGATGAAGACAACTAAATATTACACTGGACAACAACTGATACAGGAACATTTGTTTAGACTAACCAAATATGCTGAGTTTGAATTTGATATCAGAATTAACTAAATACCAGAATTATCGATTAACTAAATACCAATGCATTTTGTTATAAAATAAACGAGGAAATAATATTTTCACTCAGAGTGAATGTTGTTGATGAGCTCCCGACACTTCAACAGCATGCACATGTCATGATGATTGTTGATGAGCTCCCGACGCATCAAGCAGCATGCACATGTCATGATGATTGTTGATGAGCTCCCGACTGCTTCAGCAGCATGCACATGTCATGATGATTGTTGATGAGCTCCCGACACTTCAGCAGCATGCACATGTCATGATGATTGTTGACTCCCGACACTTCAACAGCATGCACATGTCATGATGATGGTGTGATGAGCTCCCGACACTTCAGCAGCATTCACATGTCATGATGATGATTGTTGATGAGCTCCCGACACTTCAGCAGCATGCACATGTCATGATGATTGTTGATGAGCTCCCGACACTTCAACAGCATGCACATGTCTTGATGATTGTTGATGAGCTCCGACACTTCAACAGCATGCACATGTCATGATGATTGTTGATGAGCTCCCGACACTTCAACATCATGCACAAGTCATGATGATTGTTGATGAGCTCCCAACACTTCAGCAGCATGCATATGTCATGATGATTGTTGATGAGCTCCCAACACTTCAACGGCATGCATATGTCACTGATGATTGTTGATGAGCTCCCAACACTTCAGCAGCATACATACGTCATGATGATTGTTGATGAGCTCCCGACGCCAGCATGCACATGTCATGATGATATTTAAAATGTTCATTGTACTTGATGCTTTAATACACAATGTTTGAAAAGTGTCACTTGCTTTTTCTAAATATTCAAAATATTTATTTTTATTATTACTGACCTTGAGATGACTGAAAGTACAGCAGTGAAATATACATCAACTGTGCATTTCGTGATGTGAATTCTGGAGTTTACCTGGAGAGAGTTCCAGGGGTCAACGTCACTTGCGGCCCGGTGTGTGACCAGGCCTCATGTTGGATCAGAGCCTGATCAACCAGGCTGTTACCTTCTGGACGCACGCAGTCCAATGTACGAACCACAGCCTGACTTGTCAGGTACCGACTTTGAGTGCCTGTCAGTGCCTGAAGACAGCCAGGGGTCTATTGGTAATCCCTGATGTATGCTGGGAGGCAGTTGAACAGTCTTGGGCCCTGACACTTATTGTGTTGTCTCAACGTGCTAGTGGCACCCTTGATTTTCATTAAGGATGTTACATCGCCTGCCGAGTCTTTTTGCTTGTAAGGGAGTGACACTTGTGCAAGTTTGCTTTTAATCCTCGAGAATTTTCTAGTGTATATAATAATGTATCTCCCGCCTGCGTTCTAGGAGTACAGGTTTAGGAACTTCAAGCGTTCCCAGTAACTGAGGTGGTTTATCGCAGTTATGCGTACCCGTGAAGAGTTTTCTGCACATTTTCTAAGTTCAGCAATTTCACCTGCCTTGAAGGTGCCGTTAGTGTGCGGCAATATTCCAGCCTAGATAGAACAAACGACCTGAAAAGTGTCAACATGGGTTTAGCATCCCTGGTTTTGAGTTCTCAGTATCCATCCTGTCATTTTTCTAGCAGATACGGTGCTACGGTGTTATGGTCCTTGAAGGTGAGAACCTCTGTATGATCCTCCAGGTCTTTGACATTAGCTTTTCGCTCTATTGTGTGGTTGGAATTTGTTTTGTGCTCCGATGATTTTAATTTTCTCACGTTTTCCATATCTGGTAAATTTCTCATCATTGAACTTCATATTGTTTTATGCAGCCCATTTAAAGATTTGGTTGATGTCTGCTTGGAGTCTTGCAGTGTCTTCAATGGTGGACACTGTCATGCAGATTCGGGTGTCATCTGCAAGGAAGACGCTGCACTGTGGCTTATATCCTGTCTTTGTCCGATATGAGGATGTGAGGAACAGGATGGGAGCAAGTACTGTGCCTTGTGGAACAGAGCTTTTTCACTGTAGCCGCCTCAGACTTTACTATATTATTCTACTCTTTGTGCTCTACTTGTTAGGAAATTATAGGTATCTCTCAACTTTTCCTGTTATTCCTGATTTAAGATCTAGAATCAACTTAACAAAACCTACATTTATACAAGTATAAAACGAATATATAAGAAAGATTCAATTTATGAAGTTCAGTATATATATTTCGTGCTGTGTAATATATATATATATATATATATATATATATATATATATATATATATATATATATATATATAGAATAATGGGAGTCCACCTCTGGTACAAATTGTGGGACCCATAGCCTCAGTGGACAAGAAGCTGAGAAGAATATTTGGATTTCTTCCTGATGCCATTTGAATATTCCACTTCTCCTACCACCATCTTTTAATTTTTTTTACCAATAGGTATGTTTTATTACATAATATGGTACAAAGATTTGAGAGAGATACATTGTTGATATAAAGATGGCATATACAGTACGAGGTGAGAGATACATGTCTAGTACATGTTTACATCTTTGTCACTGATTATAATGCGAAAATCTCATCCAGCTCTTCGAGCTGGTGCGCGTGCCAAGAATACAGCATGCATTACCCTCTGAACAGCAGCTGAGTCATGGAACAGAAAACTAGCTGCCCTGGGATCCCTAGTTACCCTGTTGAGTCTTTTGCCCAGCTCCTTGAGGAACTTAGATGCACTCTTTCCCCATGAGCCAAGGGTCTCTGAGCCTATGGGAACAAACATATAATGATGGGCAAGTTCTCCATATTTTCTCGACTACCAGGACTCCCTGAAGGTGGCAGCAACCCTCCTTCCTCCCTGGTGTACTGGAGATAGGTATCAGCCAAGGTAGATGCACATGTGTAGTCCCACACCACCTGCTTGCCGTCTGTCCAGGCTTGAAGGGTGATACCATCTGGACGCTTTTGGTTGCCATCAGATCTGCATAGTTGGGGTGGTTTCCTTACTGCTGGGCATCCGGCTGTTGTGAGGCTCCTCTTGATAATGTTATTAACCTCTTCATGTCTTGCAATCTTTCCCTCGGATTTACAGAGCCATGGTACCGAATCGGTCTGCTGCTTCACTGCCACAAATACACCTGTGTTCGGCGAGAATAGGGGCGGCAAGTCTAAGGGCAACACCAATGCGGATGGTCTGTTGGTGTGTGTCAAGGCTGGAGTTGGGAACAGCCAACAGAAAGTCCTCTGAATGATGAGCTCTAACCGCCGGGAGGCAGGGCTCTATCCTTCCCTCACACACACTCTGAAGCATTGCTGAAGCTATATTCTCTACTATTGGAAGAGTATAGAAGGAGAGTAGTCGAAGAGCAAGAAATGAATATGCACAGGTAAGGCGGGAGGCTAACGACTTTAAAGAAAATGACATAGTAGTGAAATCCAAGTCTGACCCGAAGCTGTTGTACAGTCATCAGGAAAAAACTCCAGTCAAAGGAGGGAAGTTTACATGAAACAACCTTGAAGTATGAAGAGGTCCACAAGACATTCAAAGTATTCACAGTGGAGACAGAAAGGACTCCAGAAAGACGGAGAGGTGGGGTACACCATCAAGTGCTGGACACGATACATACAACCAAGGAGATAATGGTACTAAGCGAACTAGATAACATCTCTCGGTGGGCCCTGAGGAGCAAGGGAGCGCTCTCTGTACAATAACAACTAACAACAATTTTCAACATATTTATCGAAACACGACCACCTAGTATGGAAGACAGCAATGTAGTCCCATTTTTTAAAAAAGGAGACAGACACGCAGCATTAAACTACAGACCGAGTATGCTGTGTGTATTGTATGCAAAGTCATGGAGAAGATTATCAGAAGAGTGGTGGACCACATAGAAGAAATGAGCTTATAAACGACAACTAGCACGGATTCCAGAGACGGGAAATCTGTGTCACAAACCTACTGGAGTTCTATGACAAGGTGACAGCAGAGAGTGGTGGGTAGATTGCGTTTTCTTGAACTGTAGAAAGGCTTTGACGCAGTTCCACACAAGATATTAGTGCAAAAGCTGGAGGACCAGGCAGGTATAACAGGAAGGCACAATGGACCAGAGAATACCTGGGAAGACATCAGCGAGTCATGTGGTACGTGATGAGGTCTCTGAGTGGGCGCCTGTGACGAGCTTGGTTCAACGAGGGGTTAGTCCAAAGACGGTGCTTTCTGGTGTATGAATGACATACCGGGAGGAATAATATCAAATGTCTCTGTTTGCAGACGATGTAAAGTTAATGAAGATAATTCAGTCGGAGGAGGATAAGGCAGAACTAGAGGGGGATCTGGAGAGTCTGCAGGAATGGTCCAGCAATTGGCTTTTGAAGTTCAACCCCCGCAAGTGCAAACTCATGAAAGATTGGGAAGGGCAGAAGACCACAGACAGAATACAGTCTAGGGGCCAAAGACTACAAACCTCACTCAAGAAAAAGGATCTTGGGAGTGTATCATAAAGAATCACATCTCTGAGGCGCACATCAGCAAATAACTGCTGCAGTATGGGCGAGTAGCGGAGCAGCAGCATTCTAACATCTCAGTAAAAGGAATCTTTCCGGACCCTGTACACACCGTCTACGTCAGGCCCATATTGTAATATGCAGCTCCAGTTTCGAACCCACACCTGGCCAAGCACGTCAGGAAATTAGAGAAAGTGCAAAGGTTTGCAACGAGACTAGTCCCGGAGTTAGGGGCATGTCCTACGAGGAAAGGTTAAGGAACTCTACCTGACGACACTGGAGGACAGGAGGGACAGGACATGATTACAACACATAAAATACTGAGAGGAATCGACAAGGTGGACAGAGACAGGATATTCCAGAGATGGGACACAGCAACAAGGAGTCACAATTGGAAGTTGAAGACTCAGATACAGTCACAGGGATATTAGGGAGTATTTCTTCAGTCATAGCGTTGTGAGGAAGTGGAATAGTCTGGAAAGTGAGGTAGAGGAGGCAGGTACCATACATAGCTTTAAAAAGAGGCATAATAAAGCTCTTGGAACAGGAGAAGTGGACCTGTGGCGACCAGTGAAGGCAGGAGCCAAGGCTATAGAAACGGCCCCTGCAATCACAATTGAGTAAATTAGGTGAGAACACACACACTCTCTCCTCTCTCTCTCTCTCTCTCTCACACACACACACACACATACACACACACACTAAATAAGTGAGGTACGAGGTTTCTGACCAGACCGTTGGTAAAATGGGTAAGGAAGGATGGGTAAGGAAGGATGGGTAAGGAAGAAGGATGGGTAAGGAAGAAGGATGGGTAAGGAAGAAGGATGGGTAAGGATGAAAACATGGGAAATGGTTGGGAGGGGGAGGGAGGAGGTGAGGGTTATAAAGGTAAGGTAGCCTAACCACTTTGGCGCAATTCTAATATGTGTGTATGTAGAGCTTTTCGTGATTTCATGAGGTAGGTTTGCCTCCTGCCCATCAGTTGCACACGTTATACAGCTGTATCCCAGCATGCACTGTATCCCAACATGCCACTGTATCCCAGCATGCCACTGTAGCATGCCCTGTATCCCAGCATGCCACTGTATCCCAGCATGCCACTGTATCCCCAGCATGCCCTTTCAGCCATCCCAGCATGCCTGCCTTATCCCAGCATGCCACTGGATCCCAGCATGCCCTGTATCCCAGCATGCCACTGTATCCCAGCATGCCACTGAGTTGGAAGAGTGCATACTATTTGCAATTGCTTTTGTTTCGCAAGATGTCGGATGCAAGGCTGCTGCAGCGGATGGTAGTTGCTGGGCTTTCAGTGTTGTTTGGTAGCAGCCGGAGCTGGTCAAGCTGTTTCTGAGGTGGTTTCCTTTAGTACGGAAGATTGCGAGTGTTACAAGGTTTTTAAGACGTAGCTTATGCTGGCAAATCTAAATTGTTTTTCCGACATCTAAATAAGGAATCATTCACGAACTATGCACCGTGTACGTCAGGCTCATATTAGAGTATGCAGCCTCGGTATGGAACCTACACCTTGTCAAGCATGTCAGTAAATTGGAGAAGGTGCAGAGGTTTGCATCAAGACTGGTCGAAACCTTTGCGTTGCCTCCAAATTTTTCGGTGTAATTATTGTCGGAGAGTTGTGGCTGCAGGTGCGACGCTGGCCTTGCAGGGTGCGACGCTGGCGCTGCAGGGTGCGACGCTGGCCTTGCAGGGTGCGACGCTGGCCTTGCAGTGTGCGACGCTGGCCTTGCAGGGTGCGACGCTGGCCTTGCAGGGTGCGATGCTGGTCTTGCAGGGGTGCGATGCTGGTCTTGCAGGGTGCGACGCTGGCCTTGCAGTCGACGCTGGCCTTGCAGGAGTGCGACGCTGGCCTTGCGAAAGTGCGATGCTGGTCTTGCAGGGTGCGACGCTGGCCTTGCAGGGTGCGACGCTGGCCTTGCAGGGTGCGATGCTGGCCTTGCAGGGTGCGACGCTGGCCTTGCGGTGCGACGCTGGCCTTGCAGGGTGCAACGCTGGCCTTGCGAAGTGCGACGCTGGCCTTGCGAAAGTACGACGCTGGCCTTGCGAAGTGCGACGCTGGCCTTGCAGGGTGCGATGCTGGCCTTGCGAGGTGCGACGCTGGCCTTGCATGGTGCGACGCTGGCCTTGCGAAGTGCGATGCTGGCCTTGCGGGGGTGCGATGCTGGCCTTGCAGGGATGCGACTCTGGCCTTGCAGGGTGCGACGCTGGCCTTGCAGGGTGCGATGCTGGCCTTGCAGGGTGCGATGCTGGCCTTGGTGCGATGCTGGTCTTGCGGTGCGACGCTGGCCTTGCAGGGTGCGATGCTGGCCTTGCGGGGTGCGATGCTGGCCTTTAGAGTGCGACGCTGGCCTTGCAGGGTGCGATGCTGGCCTTGCAGTGTGCGATGCTGGCCTTGCAGGGTGCGATGCTGGCCTTGCGGGGATGCGATGCTGGCCTTGCGAAGGGTGCGATGCTGGCCTTGCAGGGTGCGACGCTGGTCTTGCAGGGTGCGACGCTGGCGGGGTGCGATGCTGGCCTTGCAGGGGTGCGATGCTGGCCTTGCAGGGTGCGACGCAGGCCTTGCAGGGTGCGACGCTGGCCTTGCAGGGTGCGACGCTGGCCTTGGCGCTGGTGCAAAGTTTTTGCTTGTACAGCGCCTTGGGATACTTCTTCCTACAGCTGTTAATCAACCTTTCTCACTTTTATTTATTTTTTAGGAAGTTTGCTCCTAAGACGATTATTTTTAACAATTATTTTTAATCTATTATTTTGATGACATGAACAAGCATTTGTAGAATGCAAAGCGCGTCAGTCATGTTCAAGGGAATTTTATGCGAAAATTCGTGTTCTGTGTTAGCTAGGATTGGTTCACAAAAATTTTGTAACAATAGATCCCTGTATCTGTGCGCAGCGGTGTGTGGCCCTAGGCGGGTCCCTGGTTCTTCCACCAACCAGGTGCTGGCACGACAACGTGCTCCAGAGTCCCCCTGGTTCTTCCATAACCAGGTGCTGGCTGACAACGTGCTCAGAATCCCCCCTGGTTCTTCCATAACCAGGTGCTGGGACGACAACGTGCTCAGAGTCTATAAAGCTGGCCTTCCCAACGCTGCTGTCTTGGAAATCTGGCCTCTCGGTAAGTGCCTGACATCCAGTGCCCCTCTAGCAAAAATAAACTTAAAATGTATTATAGATATGTATAGATGCAGTGAGGGAACCTATAATTCGGTGCTGCTTTGTCTGCAAAGTTCACTGTCACTGTTTTAGATTTCTTTTAGAATTAAGTTACATTTTCTTCATCCTACTACAGCTTCTAACTCAAAACCTTTATTATTGTATATCAAATGTAAAATTTACTACTAATCATTGAAACCACATATATCCAAGAAGCCAAAAATTTTCCTTTTTTATCCTCTTTTTTTGTTCTCCGCTTCTCCTTTCTTCCTGTATCCTCGTCCTTCCCATTACCCTTTATCCTCTTCTCTTTTCCTTTCATCCTATTCCCCTTTTCTTCTATCTTCCTATGTGTTTCCTCTTCCATCTCTTATTATCTGCTTCATCTCCCCTTTCATCCCTATCCTCACTCCCCTTTCATCTTCTACACTTCTTCGATTATATCTCATCTATTTTCACACTCCTTTTATCCTTCCCTTCCTCCTCCCTCTCTCTCCACCTCTTTTTCTCTCCTCTTTTATTAGCTTATTTGGTTTCCATTTCTTTATTTTCCTCACTGTTTCCCCTCTCTTTATCTTACTCTTACTTCTCTCCCTTTTACTCTTCTCTATCTCGCACCCTTTACCCATTCTTGCTGCATCTCTCCTTTTTATACTTCACGTTCAGTTTCCTTTATTCTTCCCTTCTATTTCTCTTTCATTATCTGCCAGTTTCCTTTATTCTTCCCTTCTATCTCTCTTTCATTATCTGCCTTTCCATCTTCCCATTTTGTCTCTCTTTCATTTATCTCTTATCATCTCCTTTTATTTCTACTATTACTTCCATCTTCTGTCCTTCCCCACCATCTGCTGCTCATTAGTAACACTATTATTACTTCTACTTCTTCTGCTTCTACAACTATTACTGCTACAACTGCTACTGCTACTACTACTCTGCTTCTACCAATACTACTATTACTGTATCTGCTACTACTACTACATTTGTGTATTTTCATATGCTTGAAGAGGAAGTATCCCTATAAGCCTTTATTCTACAGAGGCATCCTCTGGACCTAAACATAAGAAAGCAAGTAGATAATATCTCAAGGCTCTCCAGAGGCAGAAGCTGAATTCAACTCATTCAAGAGACCTAGGAGATATAAATAAGCACCCAGAAGTTTTCCTGGACCTGGAAAACCATGACATTTATGTCAACACACTCCTGAAGCTATGGGTTCTGTGGCCCGAACGCCCTCAAGAGCTGTATGGAAAACACCTACAAGAGCTCAAGAGTTACAGGAGCTGGGAGCTATTTCTTCCCTCTCCCCATCCAGCAACATCAGTCTTCAATAAAGAGTAAGTGCCACATTCAGTTCATTCATTTGTGCATGTAAATCTATCTTTAAGGCCCCCAAAAATTTTTCAAACTGGGTTTCTGAAACGGATTAATTGAATTTCCATTATTTCTTATGGGAAAATAGTTTTGGTTTTAAAGCGATTTTGGTTTAGCCGATCCATCTGGAGCGGATTAAAACCGAAGAACCGAGGATGACTGTATATGAAACTCCTTGAAGCAGGTGTAGATGAGTCACTCCACTGCTGACAGTGCAGCAGTGGAGTGACATGATGATCGTGCACTGCTCCAGTGAACTGGCTATTTTCAAGTTACACACAAACATGTCTGTGTATCTCTGTCCGTGTCCGTCTCCATCTCTACATTTCTCTCCCTTTTCTCTCAGAGAGCAGCTCATGAACCAATAGGTGGCCACACACGGTGCAGTCATCACGTCTGATTCTGATCAGAAAATACATATTATTTGTCAGTCATGCTTATGTCATGACTAAGCATGAAATATAGCACTTTCTGGATTTTTGAGGTTACTCTAGGTAGAGTAGGGCCCCACTTATATGGCAGGTTAGGTTCCAGGCTACCAATGGAAAGCAGACATCGCCCAATAGCAGAGTACCATTTTTCTCCTTATAAATTATACAAATCCCAGACAACAAGTTCACTAACATATGTTAGGTTAGCAATAGAACTAAGCATTAAAAAACAACAAAAACTAAAATGCACGCACAGTACACTCATTCCTTACCTTAAAATATTTGTAGCCTTAACCCTTTCGAGGTTTTGGTAGTACTAGTACGGCTTACGCCCTGGGGTTATTAATGGTACGCCTAAATTCTTGCACAAGTGCGCTGATATTATTATGCAGTTGTATAAAAACCCAATCAGTGGCCCCCCCGAGTTTCGAAACCCCGGAAATCGCAAATGTAAGTATAATATTGTCATGTTTTGTGGAAGTGTATTTTTATGGGTCTGAAATAGACTAACCTACATGACATTTTTCCTTAGGGGAGTAAGTTCGTTCGGTAATGGCGTAGTAGACTTCGGGAGTGAAGTTTTACCTTTCCGGGGGTCCACTGTAAATCTATTTTTGTGAGAATAAAAATTCAAAATGGAAAGCAAAAGTAATGTATGAGGGCCGGGAGACATGACTAATGAACAGAAAGATGTTTTTTTAAATTGCCAGGAATGTCTACCTTGTTTGTTATGGACCCTATTTTGAAATTGTCATCATTTGAAATTTTTGTAAAATTTGGGCCCAAAATTGCTATTTTCTGACCACTATTTTGGGTAGTTGAAATTGGTAAATAGGCAGTTTCTTATACTCAATCAATAGAAGAAATGGAGTTCTAGTGAAATAGCTATAATTTTAGGAGACTGAAACATTGAAATTTGCCGAAAATAGGGCTCAAAGTGGGCGAAATCGCCAATGTGTAAATGTCATGGATACTGCTAACTTCACAAAAACATAATTCCGTTAGTTTTTTATCACATTTCATAATTTTTGTGGCGTTATGATCGGAAAAAGATTCTCTCATTTTTTTTTTTGAAATTCGTGGACCCTGAGAACGAGTTTCCCGAGACCCCGGGCCCCCAAAGGGTTAATGTAGGGTGAGAGGCAGTAGTATTTATTGTAAGAGGTCAGGTGTGGTGGTATGGCCCTCCACCCACACGTGCACTAGAGCAATAAATTGCATTTTTCAATACACTCATTACTTACCTTAAATTATCTTTAAGGTTAATGTAGGGAAAGTGAGTAAATGAGATAAAACGAATAAACGATTAGAAAGAGAGGGGGAAAACCCAAATGAGAGGACAGAGACAAGGCCTATGTAAACAAACAGACAAATGTGTCTGGTTATGGTTCATATACGTTCATTTCCATATCTGTGAGCAAGATTTTATTTAGGTACTGGTACACACATTTTCAACAAGTCGGCCGTCTCCCACAGAGGCAGGGTGACCCAAAAAGAAAGAAAATCCCCAAAAAGAAAATACTTTCATCATCATTCAACAACTTTCACCACACTCATACATAATCACTGTCTTTGCAGAGGAGCTCAGATCGACAGCTGAGAATAGTCCCCCAGCTGTCATATCTCAGACCCCTCCTTTAAAGTGCAGGCATTGTACTCCCTTTCCCGGACTCAAGTCCAACTAAATCAATTAACTGGTTTCCTGAATCCCTTCACAAAAAGTTACCCTGCTCACACTCCAACAGATCGTCATGTCCCAAAACCATTCGTCTCCATTCACTCCTATCTAACATGCTCAACACATGCTTGCTGGAAGTCCAAACCCCTCCCCAAAAAACCTTTTCCCCCTTCCCTCCAACCTTTTCCCAGGGCGACCCCTACCCTGCCTTCCTTCCCCTACAGATTTATACGCTCCAAATCATTCCCACTTTGATCCATTCTTTCCCAAAAGACCAAACCCTCAACAACCCCTCTTCAGCCCACTGACAAATACTTTTAGTAACTCCACACCCTCTCCCAATTTCCACATTCCGAATTTTCTGCATAATATTTACACCACACATTGCCCTTAGACAGGACATCTCCACTGCCTCCAGCCTCCTCCTCGCTGCAGCATTTGCAACCCATGCTACACACCCATATAAGTGTGTTGGTACCCTTCTTTCGTACATTTCCCTTCTTTGCCTCCATGGATAACGTACACACAAATACAGTTACAAAATCATCATACATATTGCTTGTTCAATCTAGGCTGGAATATTGCTGCCACTAACTGCACCTTTCAAGGCAGGTGAAATTCCTGACCTTGAAAATGTGCAGAGAACCTTCACAGCACGCATAACTCGATAAACCACCTCATACGGGGGAAGTTTGAAGTTTCAAAACCTGTACTCCTAGAACGCAGGCGGGAGATCTTTTGTTATATACCGTGGAAAATTCTCGAGGATTAAAATTGCCCCGCAAAAAATCACTCCCTACGAAAGAAAAGGGGCTCGGTAGCGTGTAACATCCCCCAATGAAAAGCGGGGGTGCCATTAGCACGTTAGGGACAACACAACAAGTGTCAGGGGCCAAGATTGTTCAACTGCCTCCCAGCATACATAAGGGGATTACCAACAAACCCCTGGCTGTCTTCAAGCAGGCACTGGACAGGCACCTAAAGTCAGTACCTGACTAGCCAGGCTGTGGTCCGTACGTTGGACTGCGTGCGGCCGGCTTTAACAGCCTGGTTGATCAGTCTCTGGTCCAACATGGGGCCTGGCCCAAACCGGGCCGCTAGGCGTTGACCCCTGGAATTCTCAGGAAAACTCTCCAGGTAAACATAGCAGCATATCGTAGATTACCCAGGATAACAAAAAAAGCCAGTGACTTTTTCCATGTTTGTGAAGCTTATCACCATAATACAAACACCATACATTGTGTACAAGTTGTCTCCACATCGGTACAGTAGAATAAATACGTAAAGAGAAACACTCCCATTCTCATGTAACACATTTTAGAAGATTTGACGCTCTGAGTGAAAGAATACTGAAATGAATAATTTTCTACAGTTACCCCAGAAAATTTTATTCTTTCCCACACTTGACAAGACAACTCGGAAAAAACTCATATTTGTGTTATTTATTCTTCTACTGTGGGTGTATTTATCATGTTCATGTTATCGAAGTGTGTATTATATAATTTTGAAAAAATATAGATGGATTAATGAAAATGTTTATATTAAAATATCGACATTTAATGTGCCTCAGTGATTATTATATTTATTAACATTATTAATAAGAACATAAGAAAGAAGGAACACTGCAGCAGGCCTACTGGCCCATGCGAGGCAGGTCCAAGTCTCCAACTGGCTTAAGCCAATGCCCCGACCCAGCCAGGTCAAGTTACATTCACTTAAGGAAGGAGCACTGCATCTGACCTAGTAGACAAGCTAGTCAGGACCAACTCACACCCACTCATGTATTTATCTAACCTATTTTTAAAACTACACAACGTCCCAGCCCTATGATGGTACTCAGGAGTTTGTTCCACTCATCCACAACTCTATTACCAAACCAGTGCTTTCTTATATCCTTCCTGAATCTGAACTTTTCCAACTTGAAACCATTGCTGCGAGTCCTGTCTTGGCTGGATATTTTCAGCACGCTATTTACATCCCCTTTGTTTATTCCTGTTTTCCATTTATACACCTCAATCATATCCCCTAATTCTACGCCTTTCTGGAGAGTGCAGATTCAAGGCCCTTAGTGATTTTAATATGTACCTGCATGCCAGCACAGTGTGTAAGTTTATTTAGGTACAGGTACACAAGTACAATTACAGTAGGGCCCCACTTATACGGCAGATTAGGTTCCAGGCTAGTGCCTTAAAGCAGACATCACCGAAAAGCAGAACGCCATTTTTTTCCACTTCTAAATGCATATAAATGCCAGACAACAAGCTTACACTAACTTATATTAAGTTAACAATAGCACTAGGCATTAAAAAACACAATAAAAAGTAAGATACACACAGAGTACACTTATTACTTACCTAAAAGTATTAACATTGGCTTAAAATAGTCTGAACCAATTTATGAAAATTCAGTAGTCATCCAGGGAGGCTACCTTTTGCATAGTTCTTTAGGGCCCTAGGTTTCTCTGAGTGATAAATTATCATAGGTTTTAACTTGCAATCCCCAGCAGCATTAGCTCCTAGCAAGTGTTAGTTGAAGACTCAGATGAGTCAAAGGGATGTTAGGAAATATTTCTTCAGCCATAGAGTAGTTAGGAAGTGGAATAGTTTAGCAAGTGATGTAGTGGAGGCAGGAACCATACATAGCTTTAAGACGAGGTATGATAAAGCTCCTGGAGCAGGGAGAGAGAGGACCTAGTAGCGGTCAGTAAAGAGGCAGGGCCAGGAGTTAAGTCTCGACCCCTGCAACCACAATTAGGTGACTACACTCTTGGGTTATCCTGGGTTCTCTACACATGCTGCTATATGTAACTGTATTTGATGGCTATCTCAGCGATCAACATATACCTTGTTAGTAAGTTTATTCAGGTATACACAAATACACTTACATAGATTATCATACATAGCAGAATATACATAGACAACCTAGGATAACCCAAAAAAAGTCAGTTCACTGAGTTTAATCATTTCTAACTTGGCACTTACTTTAAGAGGCTTACGACTCCTCTTTTTATCACAACTAAGCTTAGACGCCATAGTCAATGAGAGCCAACTAGTTAACGAAAGAGTTAACGAGAGAGAGAGAACGAGATACGGAGTTCAGACAAGGTAAAAAAAAAAACTGAACAGGTAGTGGGCGATCACTCGGTCAGGCGAAATGAATGCGATTAATACGTGTTCACTTTTAGTTCATTCACATATGTTTATAAGAGTTTGTGAAACTTTTACCTAAAAATAATTTTTTTTATTATAATAATAATTACCTCACAATACAAATACTCTTACACTGTGTACAAGTTAGTACAAAATAAACAAACAACAACACTCCCATTCTCATGCAACACACTATTTTCCGAGTTAATGATAGTATTATTATTACTTCTTTGTTTCTTTCAACATGTCGGCCGTTTAACACCGAAGCGGGGTGGCCCAAAAGGAAAAACGAAAGTTTCTCCTTTTACATTTAGTAATATATACAGAAGGGGGTTACTAGCCCCTTGCTCCCGGCATTTAAGTCGCCTCTTATGACACGCATGGCTTACAGAGGAAGAATTCTGTTCCACTTCCCCATGGAGATAAGAGGAAATAAGAACAAGAACTAGTAAGAAAATAGAAGAAAATCCAGAATGGGGGTGTGTATATATATATGCTTTTACATGAATGTGCAGTGTGACCTAAGTGTAAGTAGAAGTAACAAGACATACCTGAAATCTTGCATGTTTATGAGACAGAAAAAAGACACCAGCAATCCTACCATCATGTAAAACAATTACAGGCTTCTGTTTTACACTCACTTGGCAGGACAGTAGTACCTCCCTTGGCGGTTGCTGTCTACCAACCTACTACCTAGATTATTATCATCATAAAAAAAGAAACGCTAAACCCACAAGGGTCGTAAATAGCTATATATAGATTGAAGGCATATGAAAAGAATATTTTTCTACAGTTATCCCTCAGTGTTTGACTAGAGAAAACGTAATTCTTCTGACTCCTATAAAAGTCGCTTGGTAAAGAAATCTCATATTTGTCAATTTTTATTCTGTGGGTGTATGTATCATGTTTATATGCTATGTAACGTGTTTTTTAAATAATTTTGAAGAAAATATCATAGGTGAATTAATGAAAATGTCTATATTAACGTAAATTAAGACATTTAATGTGCCCAAGAGTGATGATTACATAATAGAGATATGTGCTCATGGAAATTGTAAACAAACTGGGTGGTGCGCGCCGTATCTGAAAGACGCTCGCCGTATACAAAAGTTTTGGTCATAATTTGAACTCGCCGTATGAACGGAACGCCGAAAAGCGGGGCCCTACTGTATCAGTATAAATAAAATATGAAATAACTTTAGAACACTTGAAATTTTGGAATGCTTCCAAATATGCTCATGGAGAATGAAACCAAACCGGGTGGCACATGGTGACCATATTAGAAAGTCAGGAAGGAGCCGTATATCGAGTTTTGGTCATAATTTGAAATGTCCGTATTAGCGAAACACCGTAAAGCGGGGCCCTACTGTAACTTACATTATGTATAATAACTGTACTTATGTGTACCTGAGAAAGAGAGAGGCCAAATTTAATCTGCCATCCAGCCATATGGCCTGCTCTGCATATATTACACACGTTCCAGAATCATTTATCTTAATTATGGCATAGTTTATAGGACATTCTGGCAGGATGACACTACCAGTGGTATTAAAAATTGAAAGGATGTGACAAATGTTGCATATGGGTCATTATCGAGGTTTTACATTTCCTCAACCACTTGTGGTCACATCCATCTCAAAGCCACTAAACTCTAGGTCATCACCACTTTCCTCTTAAAAGGAGAGTGTTAATACGACATGGCATCAGTGAATCCCTGGTGTTTGCCATGCTGTTTGCTCTAGCTGGCACTCAATTGAACTGGTGCTCCCACAAGTTAGTAGTGGTCGCAGATTTTTTAATACTGAGCACACCAGTGTTAAGACCCATTTTATACTGACCAAGCATCTCAGGTCAATTGTTCCAAATTTGGAGGCAGGAAAAATAAAACGATCTACGTTTGGACAGTTTAAAGGTCAAGGATTATCAAAAGTATCGGTATCGACCATTTTAGGGTAACGGTATTAGTTAAAAAAAATTTTGATACTTGTTAAAATATTAATATTACAGGTGTACTTAAAAATATCAATATTAACACACTACCCTATGATTTTAAGAGTTATTCATGCACACACACACACACAAACAGTACACACATACTATCAACAAGGGTTTCTGACAGGTAACTAATACAACAGGTCAAGTAATGAGTAATGACACAATCACCACAAAGAAATTAAGTTATTGTATAACTAACCTGTGTTATTTAATACCAAATGTGAAATAAGCATACCATATATATTGGACATAGTCATTATACAGTGGACCCCCGAAATCAAACGCCTCCCAACTCGACCTATCATGTAAGTTTATTATTTTAAGTGCTTTCTTTTTTAAGTGTATTTTTGGGGGTCCGAAATGGACTATCTAATTTACATTATTCCTTATGGGAATAAATTCGTTCAGTAACAGCACTTGAACAGCATTCTGGAATGAAGAATGTTCGATTTCTGGGGGTCCACTGTAATTTAAAAAAAATTATAGGAGAGGTACCGGTATCGGCCAAAATTTTGACGACATCCCGTCTCTAGCTGATATATTTGTGGGAAAAACAAACAGCAGAATATGACATTAGATACTCACGCTAATCAAATTGCAGGTCATAAACGTTTTGGAAAGGTCTTCAGCATATCTATCAAAATAGAAAAAACATTAATATTAAGAGTACATACAACTGCAGTCTACAATTAGTTTTCATCTTTCAGGCCTCACCCAAGAAATATGTCTAAGAAACTCATTAATGAAATACAGCTTCTCCTCACATACTAACGGAGTTCCGTTCCTAAGACCACATCGTAAACGAATTTGTCGCTAATCGACTGAATCACCCATTACAAATACTTTAAAAATGTCACCACCCAAAATTAAAACATCCAGTTTTATGTTTGCTGTGAAAATCCCTCCAATCCGTTCATTATTAACGGTGATACAACATGAAATAGGTTAATGACTTACTTCGGAGATATTCCAGGAAAGGAAGGGATGGGGGGGGGAAATAAGAGAAAATCACTTTTTTCAGTCTTTGCATAGGCTAAGAGTGATCTATAGTTACCCTTCAGATACATAACATTTCCTGTAATGGTCACGTTCACTTTTTTTATCCCTCCCTGCCCACCACCCTTCAATACCTCCATATGTCAGTTTTTTATTAATTTGAGCATCTTTATCATGCTTCTACGTTATTTGTTATACCTAATATTATTCTGTAATAAATATGATAGGTAGATAACCACCAGGTAGTAGGTTGGTAGCATCAACCGCCCAAGGAGGTACTACCATCCTCCCAAAGCGAGTGTTAAACGAAAGCCTGTAATTGTTTTACATGATGGTAGGATTGCAGGTGTCTTTTGTCTCAAACATGTGAGATTTCAATTAAGTCTTGCTACTTCTACTTACACTTAGGCCACACTACACATGCATGTACAAGCATATATATAAACACACCTCTGGGTTTTCTTCTATTTTCTTACTAGTTCTGATCTCCATGGGGAAGTGGATCAGAATTCTTCCTCCGTAAGCCATGTGTGTTATAAGAAGCGACTAAAATGCCGGGAGCAAGGGGCTAGTAACTACTACTTATGTATTCATTACTAAAGTTAAAAAGAGAAACTTTTTTCTTTTTGGGCCACCCTGCCTCAGTGGAATACGGCCATTTGTTGAAAGAAGAAGAGGTAGATAACCTTTATTGATAGTAATAGTACAATTATACAATATTTCATAGTGCCGTGAGGCACACCCCGTCACAGTTAATCATCAGTTGAGAACCTGCTGGCTTCTCCCTCTGCTATAGCTAGCTCTGCTGACTTTGTAATGATGCCAAATGGTGAATTAAATACGTACAGTGGAACCTCAGTTTTTGTCTATAATTCGTTCCAGAGTGTCTGACAAAAACCAAATTCGGCGAAAACTAAAGCAATATTTCCCATGAGAAATAATGTAAATCCAATTACAGTGAAACCCGAGTTTCAGCTCCCCTGAGTATCGGCCGCTTCAAGTTTAGGTCGCTTTTCGCTAACTTTGTCCCGACTTTCGGCCGGCGTACCAGACCTGTCCACGCCACCACGCCGCAGGCGTCGTGAGCCAGTCTAGCATTGTTTACCCTTGATTGAACATTACCCTGCATGCTCATCCAAACATTTCACAATAAATTTATTATGTTTAGTGCTTCTTATTGATTGTGACTGTGAAATAAGTCACCATGGGTCCAAAAAATTCCTAGTGACACCCTGTGGTAAAGAAAGTGATGAACACCATAGAACTGAAGAAAGAGATAATAGAAAAATATGAGAGGCGTACGTGTGGGAGCTTGCCAGGATGTACGGAAAAACAAATCTATCACTTCTATCCTGGCAAAGAAAAAAACTCAAGGAAGCTGATGTTGCAAAAGGTGTTGACATGTTAGCCAAAAATAGATCAAAAACAGTGGAAGAGGTTGAGAAGTTGTTGATGGTGTGGATAAACAATAAACAGATAGCAGGTGATAGTATTTCCGAGGCCATCATATGTGAAAAGGCAAGGCAGTTGCACGCAGATCTTGTCAAGAAAATGCCTGGAACCATTGCTGATGTTAGTAAGTTTAAATCCAGCAGAGGCTGGTTTGACAGATTTAAGAAGCATAGTGGCATACAGTGTGATAAGGCATGATGAGGCAGCCAGTTCAGACAAACGTGCGGCTGAAAAATTCATAACTGAATTTAAGGGGTGCGTAGACACTGAAAAACTTGAATCCCAACAAGTGTTTAATTGTGATGAAACAAGCCTGTTTTGGAAGAAAATCCCAAACAGGACCTACATTACTCAGGAGGTAAAGGCACTGCCAGGACACAAGCTTATGAAAGACAAGCTAACTCTCTTGTTTTGTTCTATATCTAGTGGATTTTAAAGTGAATAACTTTACTCGTGTATCACTCTGAAAATCCCAGTGTGTTCAAGAAATAGTGTTGACAAGAGTAAATTGTGTGTGATGTGGAAGTCTAATGGTAAAGGGATGGGTCACTAGGGAAATTTTCCTGGAATGGTTTAATCAAGTGTTAGGCCCCAGTGTGAAGAAATATCTATTGGACAATAAACTGCCACTTAAGTGCCTCCTGGTAATGGACAATGCTCCTGCTCATCCTCGAGACTTGGAATACCAAATGTCTAAGAATTTCAAATTTATCATAAGTTCTTGCATCCTAACACCCTCCTCTCATCAGCCCATGGACCAGTAGGTCATTGCAAACTTCAAAAAACTGACACCAAAGCAATGTTTAAAGGTGCTTTGATATGACCAATAACTCTGCATTGACCCCAAGAGAGTTCTGGAAGGATCACTTCAATGTCTTCCATTGCATAGGCCTTATAGATAAAGCTTGGTGGGGAGTGACTTCCAGGACGATGAACTCTGCTTGGAGAAAGTTGTTGCCAGATTTGTCCCAGAGGGATTTTGAAGGGTTTGGGGATGACCCTGATGAGCCTATGGAAGTTGTGGGAAAATATTTGGCATTGGGGAATTGCATGGGGTTGGATGTGAGTAGCCAGGATTGGGAAAAGTTGGTGGAGGACCACAATGAAGATCTAACCACTGAAAAAGCGAAAAAACCTTGAGCTGCAACACCATCAAACCACAACTCAGGAAATTGCTTCAGTGGAGGAAGAGAGATGTAAGGTGCCTTCTTCAGAGATTAAGGGATTTTTGTGGGGTAGGGGCATTCATTTTGGGGGGAACATCACCCTGAGAAAGATGTTGCAATCCGTGCTGGCTACTTTTACAATGAAAATGCCATGTCCCATTTTGGGGCATTTTAAGCTGCCAGACACAGAGCTCTGGACAGATATTTAGTGCCACAGGTGTGCAGTGACTCTCAAGCTCGTCCTTTGTGGGATTAAAAGACAAAAAAAGGAAGTGACCCCAAATGAGGACTTGGTACCTCGAGTCCTTATGGAGAATTCACTTTAAAAAAATAGGCTCTCTTCCTCTCTTCCATCCAGCAACATCAGTCTTCAATAAGGTAAGTGCCCCATAGAGTTCATGCATTTGTACTGTAAATCCAACTGTGTTCCCTTGTTGTTGTGTCCCATCCTGGAACATTCTGTCTCTGTCCACTTTGTCAATTCCTCTCAGTATCTTATATGTTGTTATCATGTCCCCTCTCTCCTGTCCTCCAGTGTTATCAGGTCGATTTCCCTTAACCTCCCTCGTAGGAGGTTCTTCAATGCTTGGCAGGTGGGGGTTTCCCAAAATTGCTGCATACCCCAGTATGGGCCTAACGTAAAAGTGTACAGGGTCCGAACGATTCTTTTTTAAAGATGTCGGAATGGTTCTTAGGTTTGCTAGGCGCCCTTTGCTGCAGAAATTTTTGGTTGATGTGCGCCTCAGGAATTTTCCCTGGTGTTATATTCCCCCCAAGATTTTTTTTTTTTTGTGTGTGTGTACACTACCAAATTTCTCCTAATTGTGGTTGCAGGGGTCAAGACTGCTCCGGGCCCCCGCCTTTTCGCTGTCTGCTACTGGGTCTCTGCTCTCCTCTCCATAGCTTTATCATACCTTGTTTTAAAACTTGTATGGTTCCTCCTCCATTTTCTTTTTTGACTATTCCACTTTCTGACTACTCTGTGGCTGAAGAAATGCTTCCTGACATCCCTTTGACTCATCTGAGTCTTCAGCTTCCATTTGGGCCCCTTGTTTCTGTTTCCCCTAAACATCCCGCCCTGTCTCCTTTAAATTTCCCCCAGTATTTTGTATGTCGTTATCATGTCTCCTCTGACCCTTCTTTCCTCCAGTGTTGTTAGTCCTATTTCTCTCAATTTTTCTTCATAAGACAGACCCCTGAGTTGTGGAACTAACCTTGCCCAAAACCTTTGCACTTTCTCTAGTTTCTTTACGTGCTTGCCCAGGTGGGGGTTCCAGACTGGTGCTGCATATTCTAGTATGGGCCTGACGAACGGTATACAGTGTCTTGAACGTTTCCTTGTTAAGGTGGGCAATCGTGGGGCCCCCCAGTCGCCCATATGCTGCTGCATTTATTGGTTGATGTGTGCCTCCGGAGACATGCTTGGCGTTATACTCACCCAAGGCCTTTCCCCTTTTGCCGAGGTTTGTAGCCTTTGCCCCCTAGCTTGTACTCTGTCAGGGTCTTTTTTGCCCTTCCCCGCCCTCATGATTTTGCATTTGGGGGGATTAAACGAAAAGCCAATTGCTAGCCCAAATGTGAGCTTGCCCAGGTCTGTTTGCAGCCCTGCCTGGTCCTCTTCCGATGTGATTCTCCTCATTATTTTCACATCATCCGCGAATAGAGACATTTTGGTCTATCCCTCCGCATGTCATTTACATATACCAGGAATAACACTGGTCCTAGGACTGACCCCTGGGGACACCGGCACAGGCGCCCATTTGGATACCTCACCATGCACAGTGTGTGTGTGTGTGTGTGTTTTGTTTTAGATAGGAGGAATGGAGACAAAGGGTTTTTTGGTTGATGTGCTGTTGGCGTGTAAGCAGGGTAACTTTTATGAAGGGATTCAGGAAAGCGGCAGGCCAGAAGGGAAAATGGGAAGTAAATTGCCGCACAAAGGGGGGGTTAGGGATAGGATTTGGGGGAACTTTAAATTGTCGTATCTGAGCCCCTTTGCAAAGACAGTGATTATGTATGAGTGATGGGAAAGGTTGAATGATGATGGAAGTATTTTCTTTTTTTTTTGTCACCCGCCTGGGTGGGAAACGGCCGATGTGTCAAAGTTTCCCAAATAATACCAAACACTAAATCCAGACACTAGACATGAGGGCCTTTTATAGCCAAACATCCAATTTATTCAGAGTGACTTTTTTCCAAAAAGAAATTTAATTTTAATTTCTAAAAAATTTTAAAAAATGAATGCCCACAAAATAATACATTTTATTGATGTATACAAATAATAAAGTTGGGTAAAAACTTGCAAAGTTTAGAGAAAACCTAAAATTTATGTATAAATTCAAATATACCAATCGATAATTGTAAAAAAAAAAAAATTAAATAGGGGGGACAAAGGGATGGCAAGATGATCAGTATTTACCTCTGTATCTCAGTATTATTCCACTGTTCTAATACAGTACTGCAACCCCTTTCAGGGTCTGTGCCGTAGTTCTACGGTTTTGAGTTGAGGGTAAAAACCATGTTCTGCCATGAGCTCAGCTCACTTAGATAAGCTGTGAGGGGAAATTTGGGCCTAGATATGAGAGAATACATCTATGTGGTAAGTGTCCCCAAATAAAACAAATCCTGCATCCAGTGCATAATGAGAAAAAAAAACTGAGACCAAAATTTTTTTATTAAAAACAGCGACTTTGCAGTTTTTTTTTTCATTTTTTATGTTATTTAAAATTTTGGATATTTGATAGAATGGAAGATATATTACAGAAATAGAATGATTTTGATTGGTTTTAGTACGGGAAATGGCATGAAACTGAGCTCAAAGTAGCTGAAATGTTAAATTTTGGCCGATGTTAAAGAGTAAACAAATGACCTCACACGACAAATCGCCCAGCTGGTGGGTCTAATATACATTCAAAATTTGGATATTTTTTATACAATTATTACAATATTGCATAACAGCAAATCTTTAATTTTTGGTTTGAATAAAATTCATTATGTTAAAAAAAAAATCAAATTCTAGTTTAGTCCAAAAATCCTACATTATTTATTCCCCCCCTTTTTTAAAATTTGGGAATATTTTGAACTTAAATTGGCTAAATTAAAATTTTCCCAATCACTTTTTTTTTAGTTGAAACACTTGACTGGGCGATTTATTGTCTCAATCGATAAAATAGAAGTAATACTAGAAAATAGCTAAGAATTTGGTCGACTGGAATAATGTAATTGGCCTAAAATGGGAGATAAAGTCAGAAAAATTTGCGAAAGACGCTGTCGCATAAAATTTTTTGGAGAGCTTTTTGAAATTTTTTCCATCAAATTTCGTACTTTTTGCTTTATTACCTTCAAAAAAAGATTCTCAACCATTTCTATAAGAAAAAAAAAAAAAATTCGAAAATTCTTGGACCCTGGTGCACACTTTAAAATTTTGGCCTCGGGACCCTGAATGGGTTAAATAGTTGGTCAATGACTTACTGTTAATGTATTTTTTTTTTTAACAAGCCATTGCTCACACAGGCAGTGACCCAAAAAAAAAAAAATTTTCATCACTCACTCCATCACTGTCTTGCCCGAGGCATGCTGACACTACGGTTAACAAAAACTGAAACACATCATCCCTCCTCCAGAGCGCATGCACTGTGCCCCCTCCAGGACTCAAGTCCGTAACCCGGGTTTTTTCCCCCGGGCCTAGTGGCTAAAGCTCCCCACACAGGGAGGGTCTGCTTCGATTCCCAGCGGGGTAGAAACATTAGGGGGGGACACCAGTTCCACTTTCACCCATCTAAAATGGGTATCTGGGAGTTATGACTGGTGTGGGCTACCTGGGACAATGCCTAAATCCAGCATAACAAGGGGCTTTCTATGTAGCAGTATGTTATTGATGTCAGCTAGGCCTGTATACCTTGTACGTATATGTACTTGTAGTAAAAAAAGATATTACTATTATCCCTTCATAAATATGTATTACAATGTATTAAAATATTTAAAGAAAACACTAGACACGAAAAGGCCATTCAGTGCTGCCGTTTATAACTGAGGGGGACCCAAGTAAAACCTTAAATGAAAATTATTCTTCATGGTTTGTAAGATTTTCTCATCAAAACAAAATGCAACAATACAGTCAATCCATTATTGTTATATCAAAAAACAAGGGTTAACCTGTACTGGTAATAAAACGCAATAGTGGATATGGTTGTAAGGATAATGAAGAGTGGAGCTGAGGGTTATTGATTTTAAAGGTAAGTTACAGTTGGTGCAATATATTAGTTTTTTACAAGAATAAAGGAAAATCAGAGTTAAAGATGGGACTTCGGAAAGGGGGGCAAGAATTATTGAATAGGGCATTAAAGATGATAAAAGTGAATCCTACATGCTTTGACAAAGCAGTATATTAATATATGGGAAATGGTTAGATCACCTAGCAATCCTGACAGTGCATGGTAAATCTGATGTCTAAAAAAATTGTGACCCTAGTACATCTGATACACACTGCATTTGCGTACTAGTACACTGGACACAGTTAACAGGTTGATTGTTATTTTTTTAAAAGCAGACTGTAGTCTAGTTGCATGACCACGTGAGAGATGGAAACCATTCCAAGGCATGAGTTGCAGGAGGGTGAAAGGGTCACTGGGGTCCTCCCAATGGTGTGGAGCCAGTTGTTTACTGGCCTTGTTAGCATTAATCTAATAATGGACATCCCACCTCTTACATTGCAGTAGACATCTTGACTGATTTAGGTCAGAGTTCTCATGAGTATATAGTCAAAATTTAATATGATTTGGGGTTCTTTTCTGCAGTTAAAAGTGTCTTGTTCAATGTCTTACTAAAAGAATTTATCAGTCGAATTCTATCAGTCAAGAGTGTTCCCCAAGTGGTGTTTCAGGGTTTGTGCTATGCCAGTATCATAGTTATCTTTTGGTGACAGTTCAACCCCCCTTTGAACATGAATGATCCATGAATCACTCCCAGTGAAGGCAGGTTCCATGGTCAGTAGGACTGTTCAGAGGTACCACAAGGAATAGGAAATGCCAGTATGTTTTTAAGCAACATAAGATTACCAGAAAGCAATCAAGTTGTGATAAGTTTATCCCCCAGGATCAATCAAGGCTATCATTTGCCAGGGATCCAGAAGAATTAGACCATCACTTTTATCCAAGCAAACAAAGTGGTCAGTTCCAAGAATAAACAAAGATACAATGTCCCCACCCTGAACCATAGTCACCTTAAGCAACAGGTGGTACGGTTCCCTGGGAAAAGCCTTTGCCCTACCTAGGGACAACACCAAAAAAGGAGCTGTAACTAGTTTTTAAAAATTTCCCTACTCCTATAGCCTGGCCTCAGCAGGGTTGTCTGGTTTTCCTGGTCAACTAGGGGCTGCTGGGGCTCACCAACCCTCATATCCATCACAGCCTGGTTGATCTGGCACTTGGCAGAAATAAGTTTCCCTTAAGGCTACACTTGTTCCCGTAGTATTACCAATATTTTTTGGTAGAATGTTGAACAGTATGGGCCCAGAGAGGCTGAGTTTCTCGCTCGTACCCATACTCCCCTGTTTTTCATAGATTTATTTTTTACCTCCACCTATATCTATCCTCCATATCTTTTTAGCTGTGTGTGGTTTTGGGGGTAAACCCTTGAGTACCTTCCATGAATTTTTTTGGGGCTAATCCCTTTAGATACCTTCCACATGTTAATAATCATGTACAAACAGCTATCACCAGAGGCCTCCTCTAGCCTAAGATAAAGGTTTGCAGATGTAGATAACATAGCCTGGAAATTTTAGAAAACTTCCCATAACTGAGTTCCCACATTCTAAAATTCAATTTGCTTATTCTGCAATATAAGCATTATTATAAAGATTTCTCTGCTCCCAAAAAACATATTTAGAACTTCAGGGCTTTTCCATTCATTTAAATGCTTTTTTTTTATATGCAGGCAAAGATCTATGTTAACACATCTTTTCTGCCCAAGGAAACAGTCAAACCTCAAAATAATCTAAAAATGGACATCACAAGTCATTTCAATAGTGTCACCACTGGCAATATTTACCTTGTTGCACTCGTATATATTTTAATTTATCGATCTTAGACTTTCACACACATCTGCACTCTTTTTAAAGTTTCTGGGATTTCACCTCAAATAAGATCTTTCTGATAGGGTACCAACTGCTTATCTATGGTCCCTTTCACTTCTTATAAATAGGAAATTCCGAAACCAGCCTAGGTGTTGCATGTGCAGGTAAGTATTCTATTTCTTTTTAAACGGCGGGGTTAGTATTCTGTATACCATGTAAATGTACGATATATTGAAAACGTTCTTCTCTTCAGTTCTTCTTGTTTGTGAAGATCATATCAAAAAAATTTTCATTTCTACTAAGTTGCTCTCTAAAGTGATAAAGATCCAAAAAACGAAAGTTTACCAAGTAATAGCACAAATTTAAGAAAAATTCTGCAATATTTGGGGTTTATGAAGCTTATTTGTTGTAGAATGTGGAGTTAAATTATTCAATATACGTCACTAGTTGGAACCCGGGGGGATACACTACGAATAGTGTTAATGTCTGAGTTAGAAGGCTCAACTTCATGGCCCTGTCTCTCGTCTTTCAACCGACTAACATGATTGAGCAGTCTAGATTGATTTTGAACCCTTTTTATGGAGTTTTTTCCAATGTCATTGTTATGTGCCATCTTAAATAAAAGATACTTCCCAATATCTTTTTATGTACAGTGGTACCTTGACTTAAAAATTTTAAATTTTTTCCGTGACCAGCTCGTAATCAACTGCCTATATCGAATCAATTTTTTTCATTGAAATTAATTGAAATGCCATTAATCCATTCAGCCCCCAAAAAAAACCCCAGGGGCAGAAAATGCTTCAATATAACGCTTATATCAACTCAACGGCTTATTTATCTATCAAATTTATCTTTTGACATAATAAACAATATAAATAACATAGAAACCGATATATACACTAGAATGAATAAAAAGGGCCATAATATAAGTGTCCAGGACCAGTCTGAACATATAAAATCATTACTGTCCCTTTCCCATAACTGTTCTTTGGTTCTGGGTAAGAGAAAATTGAGTTTTTGAGAGGCTAACTGCACTAGATCACTAGTGCAGTGATATATGAAATCTAAGAAAATTAGTTATTGACTTATTTATGAAGCCCACCATTTATTGAAATGCAATAATATTGACAGGGAAACATAAAAAAATTTTGTTCTAAAATTGGCTTTTGGGAAAATAGAATTTTTTTTTTTGTAGAATATAAAGATAAGTACACGATTTCCAGAAAAACATCCCTAATTTTTTATAATCCAAGTCCCCAAAAAAACCTTTAGGTTTTCCCTTTTGCGGGGGTTTTTGCCAAATGTCATTTTTCAGTTTTTTTTTTTCTTTCTGGGTTTGGCTCCACAAAACCAAAAAAGCGGGGAAGGCCATAACTGAAAACTAAGTTGGGGGCCCCGTAAATAAATCCTTTTTTAACCAAAATCCCCCTTTTGCTCATTTTGATTGATCCTCGTCACTTTTTATGCCCCCGTATTTTTTTTAAAAATTTTATTCCCCCTTTTTTTGTACCATAAGATTGGCCCATTTTCATTTTTTTTCATAACCCTTTCCCCCCACTCCATTTCATCTTGATATTTTCCCCGTTTTAAAAGGGATGGTCTGATACTGGCACTGCTTGTTCAGAATGAAATGCAAAGGTTTAAAGCACAGCTTATTTTAAACAAGATTCCTAGACAAAAAAAATTATCAATTAGCTTGCTTGGCCTATGCTGCCATTCTGTTGATGGGTACCAAGGAGACAGGTTTGGTTCGCATTCCCAGGTCTCTTTTTGTAAGCTCCCACACCTTCCTAGATACCATTATGGCAACCAGTCTCACAACTTCATAACTACTTTAACTACAGTCTCAAGTAATCACCTATTCGACCATTTTTTTAACATATCCAGATTTCCCTTTCAATCTTCTTTCCTCTCCTATTTGTATTCATTAGTTATGCATATCTACCTGCACAGCCAAACAAGTGAACTGCATCAATTTACAAACAGCATGAACAGTATGGGCTCTTTGTGTATATTCATTTGTGTATACAGGTTTATCAATAACTTAATTGGGAGGAGCTAGGGAAAAGGGCAGCATCTTGATCAAAACATACATGATATATTGCAGAGCTGCCTAGTACAATATCTGAGACCATTAATTACACCACTAAAGACTGATTAAAGGCATGCAGGAAATTTCCTCAAAAACTTGTGTACAAAATTATTTACAGTAGAGAATATACTTAAAAAAATGGATGAGCATCTCAGATGTCAATAAAACAAAAAATTTTAAATTTTAACAAACTCAACTGAAATTATCATGGGGAACTACTGATTACTATTTTTCTGTAATGTAAATATTAAATTATAAGTTACTAAAGTTAAAAGAAAATTTTTGTTTTTTTTTAGGTCACCCCGCCTTGGTGGGATATGGCCAGTTTGATGAAAAAAAAAATGTACTAAAAAAATTTTACAAAATAAGTAAAGAGTCTAAGATATATTCTAAGATGACTAAATTGAATCAGTAACATTAACCCTTTCACTGTGAGACCCCTGCTCACAAACTTCTTGTCAATTTAAAAAAAAAAAAAAAAAATTTTTCAGAAATGAAAGAATCTTTTTCCCAAAAGGTAATGACACCAAAATATAAAAAATTTTTTGGAAACTTGTGGAATTGTCTCATGAAGTTAGCGGTTAAAATATTTACGCATCGACAATTTTGCCCTTTTTAGCCCTATTTTTTTGGCCCAAATTTCCCTTGTTCCCGTCGACCGAACTCATACTTTTCGCTAGAACTCAATTTTTTCTATAACAGTACAAGAAACCCCCCTTTACATTTCAACTACCCAATAAAGTGATTAGAAATTGGTAATTTGGAGAATTTCAAAACAATTCAAAGGGAAAGGGTATTTTCAAAATACGATCCAGAGTTAACAATGCAAACATTCCTAGAACAAAAACAACATTTTCTCGCTTCATTAGTCAGTTCCCGGCTCCTTTATATTACACTTGCTTTCCATTTTGAATTTTTTTTCACACAAATCATAGACTATTTACAGGGTCCCTCGGTTTTTTCCCAAAAAATTGTCCAGAATGCTGCTATGCCATTCCGCAATTTACTTTTTAAGAAATAATGTCAGAGGTTAGTGTATTTCAGACCCCCAAAATACATTTGCAACAGCATTTCGAAAATACACTTGCATAAATGTTCGAGTTTGGAGATGCCGAAAAACCCAGGGACCACTGTACTGTTATGCAGACTACTCCATTATTGTCAAAATGGTTAAATAATATCACCGCATTTATGAAAGCATATTTGACCCACCAGTTGATGTGCATTGGAGGGTTTGGATTTGTTCATTCCAAACTGCAAAAACAAACATTTCCGCTACTTTTAGATCAATTTCGAGGTATACAGTGGGCCCCTCTGTTTTCTGGGGATCTCCGTTATCGCCGATTTAAGTTTTCGCGCACTTTTTTGTTTAAATATTGGTCCTTTCACCGAAGGAACCTGTCCGGTGCCCAGCACGCACAAAGCCCGCAAGCCCCCCGCCTCCCATGCCCTTCTCAGGCAGTATAGCATTTTTCTGGTTGAGTGAACATTTTCCTCGAGTTCATACAAAAATTTTTAAAAAACCATTGTTTTGACCCTTGATTATTGTGTGACTACTAAATAGGCCCCAATGGGTCCAAAGATAGCTCCCATCCAGTCCTTTGGAAAAAAAATGAGGAACAAAGAACTGAAGAACGAAATAATAGAAAAATATGATAGTGGCATATGTATTGCCCAGCTCGGCAGGATATAGGATAAGGCCCCCTCAAACCCTCAGTGGAAAAAGAAAAGAAATCAGGAAGCTGATGTTGCAAAAGGGGGGAATACGAACG